>PITA01001879.1:0-64170 GCA_004023965.1 Spilogale gracilis | reverse complement strand
GACCCAACAGCCACCTGGGGATGGTGGGTACGACACAATGCACACCTGCAACCGTCTTCCACGTTACTCATCTCTTGTCACTGTCCAGGATGCTGTCACAGAATCGCTTTCTTAACTGTAAGATGTCAATCCCTCTCCCTGCTATTTTATTTTGCCTGAGGCCAGGAGGCATCTTGGCATCAGTGGTGTGACAGTTTCATGGGCAGCTTGTGTAAAAATTCTAGAACTTCTTACACTCCCCGGTTTTTTAGATTCATTGAAATACAGCATTATCAGTTTGCCTGATCGGTGGCTATGTGAGAGGGGGAGACTTGTTCTGCTCCCAGCAGGACCAGAGAGTCCCCGTGAAGCTTGGTCTAGAGGGAGCTGAGTAAATGTCCGCTGAATGAATGAACCACGCCTGATAATAAACTCTATGGATTGCTTGTAGCTTCTGGGTCAAGTGCATGGGGTGGGGGAGGGGGGCTGGCAATCCTAGGCTCGGTTTCTAGAGAGAAGGAGAATGAAGTAAGACATGTGTCTGAACCACCACAGAAAAGATAGCTTCTTGGGGGCGCCTGGGTGACTCAGTCATTAAGCGACTGCCATCGGCTTAGGTCTTAATCTTGGAGTTCCTGGATTGAGCCCTGCATCAGGCTCCATGCTCAGCAGGAAGCCTGCTTCTCCCCCTCTCACTCCCCCTGCTTGTGTTCCCTCTCTAGCTGTGTTTCTCTTTGTCAAATAAATAAATAAAATCTTAAAAAGAAAAAAAAAGAAAAAAGAAAAGGTAGCTTCTTGGTCCTTGGAGGCCTGCTTATTTGGCATCAGGGCTCCTGGGCTGCTGAGGGAGAGGGGCCCAGCCTAGCCAACCCTGGATGGCTCAGTTAGTGGGCATGAACCAGTCCTGAGAACCAAGAAGTTTGGTGTATTCCAGAAAAGAGGCCTAGCTCTTCAGTGGAAGATCCTGGCAATGGGGAAGAATGGAGCCTTTTAGATCAACAGGAGGGATAGGCTCAGATCTCTTTGGCCTGCCTAAGCCCCACTGCAATGGGGGCACCTCTTCTTAGTATTCAGGCCCCGAAAGGTCAGAGCCTCAGGGTTCAGCCTGGGTCTTAGGGCTCCTCCCCACCTTACCATGCAGTATGAAGAAGGTCTTGGGGTTAAACCTGTTGGGGTCCAATCCATCCAGCTCCTCCCACACCTCCTTCAACTGGGCTTGGCTGCCCTGTGGAGGGGAGAGCCAGGGACTCATGAGCAAGAAGTCTGAGTCCCCCCATCCCTCAAATGTCATGGCCCTCAAACAAGAAAAACTACACCTCCCAGCAGCTCCTGGGGGTGGCTGAGCATATTTAAAGGGACTTCTGGCCTCAGGGTCTGCTGGGAATTATAGGTCTTTGGCTTTCTCATCTTGCGGTGCTTGGAGAGTTGGACTCAGTAGGGGGCAGCCACAAATGGGGGTTCTTACGGGTACATTGACTTTAGGGTGCTCTCGGTGCCGGCGTTGTTGTTCTTCCAGCTTCCTCTCTGCCTCCTTTCGCTGCTCCTCTCCCAGTGACTCCAGGTAACGACGTCTTTCATGTTCCTTGAGCATCTCATAGCGTTTGAATTCTTCATGATGGGCTGCATCATACTGGGCGAGATCCCGAGTGGCCTGGGGAGAGGCAGACGGTCATTCCCGTCTCAGTGTCGCTCCCAGGCCCTAATTTCAACCTCCAAATTCCAGGCCCTCGGCCTTGAACCTGGCCAAGGGCCACCCCAACCTCTACCCAGTCCTGGGTTTCATGTCCTGAGCTTACTTCTTCTTCTTCTTCTTTTTTTTTTTAAAGATTTTATTTATTTATTTGAGAGAGAGCGAGCGAGCAAGCACACAAGCAAGGCGAGCAAGCACACAAGCAAGGGGAGTACCAGACAAAGGGAGAAGGAGAAACAGGCTCCCCAGAGAGCAGAGGGAGCCCAGTGTTAGGCTTGATTCCAGGACCCCGGGATCATGACCCAAGTCAAAGGCAATCGCTTACCCAACTGAGCCACCCAGGGTGCACCCTGAGCTCAATTCTTGATCTCCATGACCCACTCTTGCCCCATAACACAGCCTCCTCTGTCTATTTGTTCAAAAGATTAGGATGGTTACACAGTAACAACTTTTTAAAAAAAAGTTCATTTATTTAAGTAATCTCTACACCCAACATAGGGCTCGAACTCATGACCCTCTGAGATCAAGGGCCCCAGGCTCTTACGACTGAACCAGCCAAGCACCCCTACTCAGTAACAATATTAACCCACCTCTTTCAAGTCCTCCACATTCTCAAGATCTTGGAGGAATAGGGATGCTTGGCTGTCTCAGTAAGTGAAGCATGCGACTCTTGCTCTTAGGGTTGTGAGTTCAAGCCCCACACTGGGTATAGAGCTTATTTAAAAATAAAATGAGGGGCGCCTGGGTGGCTCAGTTGGTTGGGTGACTGCCTTCGACTCGGGTCATGATCCCGGAGACCCAGGACTGAGCCCTGCATTGGGCTGCCTGCTTGGTGGGAAGCCTGCTTCTCCCTCTCTCACTCCCCCTGCTTGTGTTCCCTCTCTGGCTTTGTTTCTCTCTGTCAAGTAAATAAATAAAATCTTTAAAAATAAATAAATAAAAAATAAAAATAAAAATAAAATGAAATAGGGGCACCTGGGTGGCTCAGTTGGTTGAGCAGCTGCCTTCGGCTCAGGTCATGATCCCGGACACCAGGGATTGAGTCCCATATTGGACTCCCTGCTCGGCGGGAAGCCTGCTTCTCCCTCTCTCACTCCCCTTGCTTGTGTTCCCTCTCTAGCTGTGTTTCTCTCTGTCAAATAAATAAAATCTTTAAAAAATAAGTAAATAAATAAAATAAAAATGAAATAAAAATCTTGGAGAAGTAAGTGATAAGGAACAATACTCGAGGTGGACTTAGTAGGGAAAGCAGTACAGCTAGGTGAAAGGAATACTGGGTGTCTACGTTGTCCAGGGTTCAAATCCAGGCTCTACTGTATGAACAAATCCCACTAGGCTGTGTGATCTTGGGCAAGTTACTTAGCCTCTGTGCCTCAGTTTCCTCCTCTGCAAACTGAAGAGAGCAATACGACAATGGGTTGAAGAGCATCCCCACAAAAAAATTCACGTACACCCAGAATGCCAAAATGTGGGGCGCCTGGGTGGCTCAGTTGGTTGAGCGACTGCCTTCGGCTCAGGTCATGATCCCGGAGACCCGGGATTGAGTCCTACATCGGGCTCCCTGCTCGGTGGGAAGCCTGCTTCTCTCTCTCTCTCACTTCCCCTGCTTGTGTTCCCTCTCTGGCTGTGTTTCTGTCAAATAAATAAAATCTTTAAAAAAAAAAAAAAAAGAATGCCAAAATGTGAACTTTGCAGATTTACTTAGTTACAATGAGGTCCCACCAGACTAGAGCAGGCCCTAAATCCAAGTGAGAGGTGTCTTTATAAGAAGGCTACAGAGAGGGCGCCTGGGTGGCTCAGTGGGTTAAAGCCTCTGCCTTTGGCTCAGGTCATGATCTCAGGGTCCTGGGATCGAGACTCACATCGAGCTCTCTGCCCAGCAGGGAGCCTGCTTCCTCCTCTCTCTGCCTGCCTCTCTGCCCACTTGTCATCTCTCTCTCTCTCTGTCAAATAAATAAATAAAATCCTTAAAAAAAAAAAAAAGAAGAAGAAGAAGACTACAGAGAGAGGTGCCTGGGTGGTTCAGTCGGTTAAGCATTGGCCTTCGTCTCCGGGAGCTCCATGTTGCGCTCTCAGCTCAGCAGCGTCTGCTTCTCCCTCTCCTTCTGATCCTCCCACATCTTGTGCTCTCTCTCTCACTCTTGCTCTCAAATAAATAAGGTCTTAAAAAAAAGAGAGAGAGACACAGTGAGAGAGGGAACACAAGCAGGAGGAGTGGGAGAGGGAGCAGCAGGCTTCCCGCTGAGCAGGGAGCCCGATGCGGGGCTTGAACCTGGGATCCCAGGATCATGACCCGAGCTGAAGGCAAAGGCTTTAACCCACTGAGCCACCCAGGGGCCGTAATTTCAAGGTGTCTTAAACTCCAAAGTTTGTGGTAATTTGTTATAGGCCAGCACAGGAAACAAATACAGCTGTTGTGTGGGGAACCGGTTCTGAACCTGGGGTGACTGGTCCACAGGTGACCACTGTCAAGGTCTGAGGACATTTCTGGTTGTCACAAGAAGAGTAGGTCTACAGGCATTGAGAGCGGAGAGAGCAGAGAATGCAGCTAATCATCCAGCAATGCACAGACCTCCCCCATGACCAAGAATTATCCAGCCCTGGGTGCCTGGGTGGCTCAGTGGGTTAAAGCCTCTGCCTTCAGCTCAGGTCATGATCTCAGGGTCCTGGGACCGAGGCCCGCATTGGGCTCTCTATTCAGCAGGGAGCCTGCCTCCTCCTCTCTCTCTCTCTGCCTGCCTCTCCGCCTGCTTGTGATCTCTCTCTCTGTGTCAAATAAATAAATACGTGAAATATTAAAAAAAAAAAAAAAAAATTATCCAGCCCCAAACATCTAGAGTGCTGAGCTGAGAAGTCTTGCTTGAGACCCTGGAAGGTAGAAGCAGGGAGCCCAGTGAGGAAGCAGCTATGAGAGATGATGGGAGTTGAAACTAGGAGAAGGACGGTGGGGCTAGAGAAAAGTGGGCAGTTTCTGGAATGTTCTGGAAATGAGTGACAAAAACATCCCTCAGGGACTGAGCCCAATGCCAGGAAGACTCGACTGGCTGCTATTATCTTCGCGGCCACTAGATGGCGGTCCAGGAGGCCAGAAACGCAGGACTCAGGCCAGGCGGAGGCCCAGGCTTTGTCCAGGAGGTGCTGGGGACCAGTGGAAAGAATGTGAGCAGGGGAGAGGCAGAAGCAGGTCCAGGCATGCCTGCACTCCCCAGCCCTGCTGCCCTTGGCCTTCCCCATGAGGCTGGGCTGGAGATTCGTTTCTCAGATAAGGGCTTTATTAGCTCCTATGGCTGTTGTAACCAATTATCATACAGTTGGCAGCTTAAAACAACACACATTCAGGGGGCTCCTGGGTGGCTCAGTCTGTCAGGCACACGATCTTTGATCTCAAGGTTGTGAGTTCAAGCCCCACACTAGGTGTGGAGCCTACTTTAAAAAAAAGGAAAGAGAGAGAGAAAGAAAAAACAACACACATTGACAATCTCACAGTATGGAGGACAAAGACGGGAAATTAGTTTCACTGAACTCAAAGTACAGTGGAGGACGAGCTGTGCTCCTTCTACACACTTCTAGCCTCCAGAACTGCCTGCCGCACAGACGGCTCCGTCCCCCATCTGCAAAGCCAGGTGTAGGAGCTGAGCACCTTTTGCTTCACACTGCTATCTCCTAAGGTAGTCACACCTCCCTCTGTGAGGACACGGAGGGTCCCTGCCTGGGTAACTCAGGGTAATCTCACCCCCTCAGGACCCTCAGCTTAATCCCATCTGCAAAATCACTTCTGCCACGTGAGGTTGCCAGCCACAGGTTCAGTGTAGAGTGTGACATCTGGGGAGGGTGTTAATGATTCTGCCTCCCATGAGGACACAGAGGGGACAGCGCCCCCCCATGTGAAATGCAGAAAGACAAAGCTGAGCATGGATTTGAAACCATATAATGCATGGAGCCCAGCATATTCTGCCTTCACCGTGGCTCACCCAGAGAGCATCTGGGGACTGCCTGGCTCTCTGCTGCCACTGACCTCAGAGAACACCAGAACGATGGGACACATATCCCATAGCCTCCCTCAGTCCACTGCCTGGAGGCCATCCCCTGTGACGCTACCGTCTGGATCAGCAGCTCCAGGTCCCGGGCCTCGAAGGTATGCTGATTCTGAGGGTCCAGGTGTTCAAACTGCTTCAGGAGACTCAGGTGATCCAACTGCACATCTGGATGAGGGAGAAGTATTTAAACAAAACAAAACAAAACAAAACAAAAAACCAACTCATGGAATGTTCTTTCTTTCAAAATCCCTATCCTGGGTGAGATGTGTTCTAAAGGAGGTCACAGTAGGTACTGGGAAAACCCAGAGGATGTCTTGAATGAGCCTGGGGCAATCCGGGAGGGCTTCCTGGAAGAGGTGACACCACAACTGACTCTTGATGCTTAAAACAACAATAACAATAATAATAATTAACATATATTGAACACTTACTATATGCCATTAAATATATTTAATGCATTTTTAAAAAAAGATTTTACTTATTTATTTGACAGAGAGAAACACAGTGAGAGAGAGGGGAGTGAGAGAGGGAGAAGCAGGCCTCTGGCCAAGCAGGGAGCCTGATGCGGGGCTCAATCCCAGGTCTGGGATCATGACCTGAGCTGAATGCAGTTGCTTAACCAACTGAGCCACCCAGGCACTCCAAGATTAAAAGATTTTATTTGTCAGAGAGAAAGCATGTGCTCAAGCAGGGGGAGCAGCAGGCAGAGGAAGAAGCAGGCTCCCCACTGAGCAAGGAGCCCAGTACAGACTCGATCTCAGGACCCTGAGATCATGACCTGAGCTGAAGGCAGACGCCTAACTGACTGAGCTACCCAGGCATCTCTAATGTATTTATTTTTCACAAAAATCTTACGACAAACGGTCTGTGATTATCCCATTTTACAGATATGAAAACTGAGGCCCAGAGAGGGTCAGAGACTTGTCTAGATCACCACCATCTAGGAAGTGACAGAGGGAGTATTAGAACCCGTTGCTGGGCTCCAGACAACATAAATTCACATCCTGTTACAGGCTGAATTACATGCCCCAAAACCCATTTGTTGGGAGTTCTAACCCATAAACCCTCTGAATATGACCTCATTGGTCTTCCCAGAGGTGTTCAAGTTAAAATGAAGGCTCAGGGTGGACCCAAATCCAACAGGACTGGTTTCCTTTTTTTTTTTTTTTTAAAGATTTTATTTATTTGACAGAGAGAGACACAACTAGAGAGGTAGCACAAGCAGGGGGAGTGAGAGAGGGAGAAGCAGGATTCCCGCCAAGCAGGGATCCCGATGTGGGGCTCAATCCCAGGACCCCGGGATCATGACCCAAGCCGAAGGCAGAGCCTTAAACATCTGAGCCACCCAGGCACTCTGGACAGGTTTCCTTCTAAAAAGGAAAAAAAATGTGGATGCCATGGGGAGACACGAGGCAGAAGCTGGCCATCTCCAAGCCAAAGAGAGAGACCCAGTACTGAACCCTGGCAGAAGGAACCGATCCTGCCACAATGTTGAGTTGGGACTTCCGGCCTTTGGACTGTGAGACAATAAATCTCTGTTGCTAAAGACAGCCCGTTGGGAGGCCCCCCTCCCATGTGAATCAGTCCCAGGCTGGCCCTCCAATGACTCCTGGTCTGGGGAGGGAGAAAGTCGCACACATGTGGGATCCCAGGGCCTTGTGTTACAGTGGGGGCAGCTCCAGGGACAGCTCTGGCCCCAGAGACTGAAGTGAATGGAGCCTCCTCCATGCAGCCCCATCTGGTTCGGAGCTGAGACAGAGGCTCGGCCACTTGTGCGAAGAGCCCAGAGAATGTCCCAGGTAGAGGGAAGCTTCCAGAGGTGACAGACGCATGCTGCCCAGCATCGTTATTAAAAATGCTGACAGGTATGGGGCGCCTGGGTGGCTCAGCTGGTTAAGCATCTGCCGTCAGCTCAGGTCATAATCCCAGAGTCCCAGGATCAAGTCCTGCATTGGGCTCCCTGCTCGGCGGGAAGGCTGCTTCTCCCTCTCTCACTCCCCTTGCTCATGTTCCCTCTCTAGCTGTGCTTCTGTCAAATAAATAAATAAAATATTTAAAAAAAAAGGCTGACGGGGAGGGGGCGGAGAGGACAACTATGAAGGAAGGGGCTGAGCGGGCAGAGCAGCCCTGAGGACTGTGGACTTGGGCGTGCTGAGCACTGGGGAGCCACGGTGGGTTCTAAGCAGAGGAGGGATGGCGTGTGGACTGGGTGCTTCGGTGGGCTACATCACCACCCCCAAGATGCCTGCGCCCTAAACCCTGGAACCTCTGCCTGGGGCCTCAGGTAGCAAAAGGGCCTTTACAGGTGTGATTAAGAATCTGGAGATGGGGGGCGCCTGGGTGGCTCAGTGGGTTAAGCAACTGCCTTTGGCTCAGGTCATGATCCCGGAGTCCCAGGATTGAGCCCCACATTGGGCTCCCTGCTCAGCAGGAAGCCTGCTTCTCCGTCTCTCACTCCTTCTGCTTGTGTTCCCTCTGTAGCTGTGTTTCTTTCTGCCAAATAAATAAATAAAATCTTAAAAAAAAAAAAAAGAATCTGGAGATGGGGAGGTGATCCCAGATTACCCAGGAGAGCCAATGCCATCATAAGGGTCCCTCTGAGAGGGAGGCAGGGGCGCCTGGGTGGCTCAGTGAGTTAAGCTTCTGACTCTTGATTTCAGTTCAGGTCATGATTTCAGGCTCGTGAGATTAAGCCCAGCACTGGGTTCCATGCTCAGTACAGAGTCCCCTTCCTGTCTTCCTCTGCCCCTCCCTGCAGTTCATGCTCTCAAGTGTGAGCACGCACACTCTCTGCAATAAATAAGTCTTAAAAAAAAGAGGGAGGCAGAAGGAGATCCAACTACAGTAGAAGGCCACGTGACCACTGAACACAAAGGCCACGCGCTAGCTTCAAGGACGGAGAAAGAGGCCACCTGCCAAGGGATGCTGGTCTAGCAGCCGGAAAAGACAAGGCAACAGGCTGTCTCCCTAGAGCCTCTGGTTCACACTCTGGTTTTTGCCGGGTGAAACTGATTTCAGATTCTGATCTCCCAACTAGAAGGGAATCAGTGTGTGTTGTTTTAAGCCACTAAATTTGTGGTGATTTGCTACAGTGGCCACAGGAAACGGCTACAGAATCCCCCTGGCTGCTGATGGGGGGCGGGGGAGGGGCAGTGGAGAGGACCCAAAGCAGGAGAGCCAGCAGGGAGCCCGGAGAGGAGGCGACTGCAGAGATCCAAGCAGGACCCGTGCAGCAGCAACGGATGGGTGACGTGGCCAGACTCTGGAGCTGTAATAGTTAAAACAACAGGACAGGCATGGGTGTGTGGTCACTGTGGATCTCTATCACCTGCCTGGTGCCTGGCTCACAGTAGGACTTGAGACATCTGACTTTGGTTCGGGTCGTGGTCTTAGGGTCCTGGGAGTAAGGCCCAGATCAGGCTACCTGCTCGGAGCGAAGTCTCCTTCTCCTTCCCCCTGCCCCTTCCTTGCTCATGCTTTCCCTCTCTCTTTCATATAAATAATCTTAAAAAAAAAAGAAATGAAAACAAAGCCCAGTTCTCCTACTGACCCTCAACGCCACCCACCAAGACTCAGCGCCCCCTTTCATAACATGGGAGCCTCACAGATGTCCAGAGATGTCCAGAGATAAAAGGAGAGGCACAGGTCAATTTCAGGAAAGGGGGCACATTCTTACATTTGGTCACACACGGTACCAGACTATACCATAGAGACAGGAGGTATAACACCATGTCAGGGGGAGGGCACCTGGCTGGCTCAGTCGGTTAAGCATCTGTCTTTGGCTCAGGCCATGATCTCTGGGTCCTGGGATCGAGCCCCATGTCAGGCTCCCTGCTCAGCAGGGAGTCTGCTTCTCTCTCGCTCTCCCTTTCCCCTCTTCCCCACAGCTCATTTCCTTACTCTCTCTCAAATAAATAAAATCTTTAAAAAAAATTTTTAATTAAAAATAAATACAATACCACAGTCCATAGTAGCCAAAGAGTGCAAACAACCTAGATACCCATCAACTGATGAACTGATAAACCCAATGGGGTCTAGCCATACAATCGAATATTACTTAGTCCTAAAAAGGAAGAAAGTTGTTGACACACACTACATTTTAGATAAACCTCGAAAACATTATGCAAAGTGAAAGGATCCAGACACCAAGGGTCACAGATGGTAGGACTTCATTTATGATCTGAAATGTCCAAGAATAGGCAAATCCAGAGACACAGGAAGTAGGTTCCTGGTTGCAGGGGTCGGGGAAGGGGGATGAGGGAGGTGAGAGCTGAAGAGTTCAGGGTCTCTTTCTGGGGTGTTTCAAAGGTTCCAGAATCGGCTTTGGTCATGCTTGTAGACACCTGTGCATATACTAAAAAGCACTGAATTGTACTCATTACATGGGTAAATTACACGGCATATGAATTATATCTCAATAAAGCTATTGAAAAGAAAGAGCGTGGTCCAGACGCACGATGTAGAAAAAACCCTATCTGGGAATGTCAGAGATAGGGTGGAATCTTGGCATCGAAATTTGCCTCTCTCCTCCAGATACATTTTTTTTTCCCAGCCAAATAATTAGACTATAAAATAGTCTCAGGTATAAATGCCAGCAAAAGAGAATCATCTTAACCAGGGGAGACAGAGAATAACAAAGCAAGGAAAAATACAGTGTACCCTTTGCAACTTCCTGACTTTGATCACTGCAGAAGAACCCCCTCCTTCTGAGGAAACGCACACTGAATTGGCGAAAAGAAATATGGTCTACAAGGAACTTGTGAATGGCCAACTGGCTGATCTGGATTAAGGGTATTTGTGAGCTTTTTGTACTATTCTTGCAACTTTCCTGGAAGCATTTGTCAGAGAGAGAGAGAGAGAGAGAGAGAGGGCACCAGCCGGGGGCAGGGACAGAGGGAGAAGCAGGCTCCCCACCAAGCAGGGAGCCGGATGCAGGGCTCGATCCCATGACCCTGGGATCATGACCTGAGCCAACGGCAGACACTTAAAGCAACTGAGCCACCCAGATGTCCCTATATCAGCATTTAAAATGACAAAGTTTTTAAAAATAAAAATGAAAAGGAGAAACAAAAAACAACCTACCAACCAGTCATGTTAACAGTAGATTGTTCTAGAAAGAAAACTCGATTGATCATCTATGCACATCTTATGGCGGGAGATGGGGGGCTGGTGAGTCCCCAGGAGGGAGGCCATTCCGCCCCACCCGCCCCTGCTTACTGGGCTCCTGTTCTGCGTCCATCTTGGCCTTGAGCAGCATCCGTAGCCGCGACACCTCCTGCCTCTTGAGCTCGTCCAGCTTGGTGCGGACATGGTGGCTGACGAAGTCCAGCTCCCGGCTCAGCTTTCCACTCTGTGCGGATGCAAGAGGGGACACTAGTCAGGCCTGGGGCCTGGGAGGGGGCACAGGGGGCAACCTCGTCCTTTCTCTCCCTCCCTAGAAACTTCTACTAGCTTTGTGAAGCCTGGAAAGCTTATAGACCCCTGCCCCAGCTGCTCCCCCAGCCTCCAAGACCAGGTCCAGCCCTTCAGGCCACTGTTTGGGGCCATGCCCACCTCGGGAGCCCAAAGTCCCACCACCCGTCAAATCACACTTGGTTCCAGCGACACTAAGCTGACTCCAGGCTCTTCCCTTCTCCTGGCCTTTGCACATGCTGGTTGGCCCCTCTGCCTAGGATTCTCTCCCGCCATCCCCTTTCCAGGCCTAAGCAGATTGTCACTGTCCTTTGACACTCAAAGCACAGGGCATCTCCCTTGGAGAAAACCTCCCGGGAACTCCCCACCCCCGGCTCCTGGTGCCTTCCCTGGGCTGCCCCTCTTGTCACTTCAGAGTCTGTTGTTGTTCAGAGCTGACCCTACCCCTGTCCTGCTTATAGCCCCCATGGCTCCCCAGGGGCCCCAGGACACAATCCTTGCATGGGCACTCAGGACCCCACACGCCCCCACTTCTCCAGCCCCATCACCCATCTTTGTGTCAGTGATCAGGAATCATGGGCAGACAGCTGAAGTTACCAAAATGCTTTGTACACACAGTTCCCGCTGTCTGAAATGCCACACCTTCACCCCACTACACACACACACACACACACACACACACACACACACACCCTGCAACGCTTCTACACCATGGACGTACCCACTCATACTTCAAACCTCACTTGGGCAAGGGGCATCCTTGTTCCAGAAATGCTCTCCCACTTGTCACATTGGACCGCACCCTCCTGGCCCCCCACCCCAGAGCCCTGTTATCTGGCATTGCTCAGGCTGTTTTTTAGGTCACTTGAGACTCACAGCAGGACGTCCCAGCCCGCAGGGCCTGTGGCCCTTGAGAGGCAACAGGACACGGTAACCACGGAGACAGTCCTAGGCACCCCAACCAGTCAAGCATCTACTCTGGGCCAAGGCCTGCACTAGACTCCCTGGGTCTGTCTTCTAATCCTGTCCACAGCCCCATTTTACAGATGGATAAACTGAGGCCCAGCAGGAAAAGCCACTTGCCCAGGGTCCCTTGGACAGTGAAAATACCAGGTTGGTGCCATGTCTCCCCACATCTTTTTTCTGCTAGAATGGACATTAATGCCACCACCAAGGATGATGATTCACTTCTGCCATGGCCTTACAGTGTGCCGGGAGCGAGCACCCGAGGCGGGGATTTCTACCAACCCACGCAACAGCCTTTCACGTCACAGAAAGTGTTGCATCAGGCCTCCCGGTTTCTGAGAAAGACACCAGGGCCCAGAGGGTGCAGCAGCTCAGCCCAGAGCGCGTGAGGAGAAGCTGGGATTATACCCGGGCACCACTCCACACCCTGCCTCCCTAACCAACCCGTTTCCAAGGTCATTTCCCAGTGGCATGACCTTGGACTGTGGTGGGGTGTCAGGGAGGGCTGCACCGTGGATTTTCCCAGTTGGGCAGTGGGACTGGCTGAGCTCTAGGGTCTGGGCTTTGCTGGTCCTTCATTGGGAGCCAGGTGGATGGGGACAGATGGGAGCCCCAGGAATGCTGGGAGGCTTTGGGGGAGCAGGGCCACTTGGGTCCTCTCTGGGACTGAGGCGTTTACAGACTCAAGGAGGCCCCTCCAGGTGGGGCATTCCCACACGTACCTGAACGGGGGGGGGGGGGGGGGGGGGGGGGGGGGGAGGGGGGGACCTGTGGCGAGGTGGGGAGTAGGGACGGAGGATAGTCAGACCTGTCTCCTTGTATGGGGGCCCCGCATTAGCCAGCCCTGCAGGGAAACTGAGACTATAGGGATGACCGACACTGGAACGAGGGCCTCTGCGCCTGCCTTTATAAAATGAGGACGAACTCGGCCCCTCTGGAGCTAGATGAGGAGGCGAGCCATAAGCGCACCTTCTGTGTCTTGAATGTTTCCTGGGCAGAACACACTATGCCGAGCGCTCAGTTGAACCACAGGCACGCAACAGGTGCAAAAACCGCTACCCTGTGTGTCTCACCCTTGACACATCTTACCTCGGGTGATCCTAACCTGAGCCCTGTAATGCAGATTCTGCTAGCGTGCCCACTTTACAGATGGGGAAACCAAGGCACAGCGTGGCGCAGCCCCACAGCATTGAGGAGTACAGAGACCGGGAGCCTGTGCCTCTTGCATCCGGGCCTAACCACACACTGTGCCCCTCACAGCCGAGCACCCACCTCTCGCCCCCCCATCTGGCCCACCCGCAGCCCCACCTTTATGTCCTCAGCATTGGCAGCCTGCAGCTTCTCCCGGAAATGCCCATCTGTCTCCAGCACGTTGATGACTTCCTGGAGGTAGCGGTGGTAGTACAGGCCGGTATCCTGAGGGGACAGGGGTGCACATAGCAGCCCAGCCTCCACCCACCCGCTCTGGTTCCTCCCTGCACGTAGAAGCCAGGCCTCACTCCCCGGGGCACCGGCTGAAGGACCCTGAGGACCCGTGCTGGGAGCTTCCCCATGGGACAAAGCTTCTAGAGCCAGGCGATCCCAGCTCTGATCTCCATCTGCTCTATAAGCCTAGGCAAACCGCCGGATCCCCTGGGCCACAGCACTCATCCCTTCCCAGGGTTGGCGGAGACAAAGTAAACATCACACGGGGAGACAGACACCGAGCCTGGCACCGCAGCACAGGCCGGGTGCTCAGGGGGGACACACCAGTATTTGTTGGTGAACAGTGAAACATATACTCATTCATCAAGCAATCCCCGAGCTCCTACTGTGCACCAGGCACTGTGCTAGGTGACTCAGCAAGTGACCAAGACAGACAAAAATCCCTAGGCTGCTGGAACCAGACCAGCCATGTGTAGGTGGGTGGCACTCTCTTCTTCCTGGGCCTCCCTCTTCTGTTTATAAAATAAGTAATAGGGACGCCTGGGTGGCTCAGCTGGTTAAGCGTCTGCCTTTGGCTTGGGTCATGATCCCAGGATCCTGGGATCGGATCCCTAATCGGGCTCCTTGCTCAGCAGGGAGGCTGCTTCTCCCTCTGCCTGCTGTTCCCCTGGCTTGTGCGTGCTCTCTCTCTCTCTCTCTCAATCTCTTTCTCTGACAAATAAATAAATTCTAATAAAATAAAATAGGCAGGGCGCCTGGGTGGCTCATTGGGTTAAAGTCTCTGCCTTCAGCTCAGGTCATGATCTCAGGGTCCTGGGATCGAGGCCCGCATCGGGCTCTCTGCTCAGCGGGAAGCCTGCTTCCTCCTCTCTCTCTGTCTGCCTACTTGTGATCTCTCTGTCAAATAAATAAATAAAATCTTAAAAATAAATAAATAAATAAAATAAAAAGGCGATGGATTCCCTCCTTCTCAGCGCTGTGGTGAAAAACATACGAGATAAAGGGCCTGGCACCATGCTAAGGACCTAGGAGACACTCGATCTGTTAATGCTATCCTTCCGTCTGTAGGGAGCACACAGGAGGAGATTGATAAGCAGGACCTGGTAGTTTAGCCACGCTACTGTGGGTACACCAATTTCCTACTGGCCAACAGCAACCCAAATATATTCCCTTGGAGTTCTGGAGCTCGGAAGCTCAGAACGGGTGGACAGGGTTGAGTTTGTTCCATAATCCCTATGGGAGAATCTGTTTCCTTGCCTTTTCCAGCTGCTAGAGGCTACCTTGTTCCTTGGCACATGACCTGGCATCACTGTGACCTCTGCTTACGTCATCATATCACTTCTGACTTTGTTTTTTTTTTTTTTTTTTTTTTTTTAAAGATTTTATTTATTTTTTTGACAGAGAGAAACACAGTGAGAGAGGGAACACAAGCAGGGGGAGTGAGAGAGGGAGAAGCAGGCTTCCCGCTGAGCAGGGAGCCCGATGTGGGGCTCGATCCCGGGTCTCCGGGATCATGACCTGAGCCGAAGGCAGCCGCCCAACCAACTGAGCCACTCAGGCGCCCCTCACTTCTGACTTTGACTTCCTGCCTCTCTCTTATAGAGAACACCTAAGATTACATTGGGCCCACCTGGATAATACTGGCTAACTTCTCCATCTCAAGAACCTGTCTCAATCACACCCACAAACACTCTTTTGCCCTATAAGGTAAGATAGTCACAGGTTCTGGGAATTAAGGTGCTGACATCTTTTTTTAAAGTTATATAATATATGTATATCACCTGGTCCCAAGGTGTGGCCATCTTTAGCCAGTGGGCTAGAAGCCCAAAACTTCTAATTACTAGCTAGGTGACCGTGTTAGGACAGCTAGAATGCCTGGTTCAATTTAAATTTCAGATAAACGACAAATAACTTAGAGTATAAATATACTGCTGCAATGTACTTATATTCAAAATTATTCCTGCTTGTATGAAATTCCAGTTTTAACTGGGTGTCTTGTATTTCTGTTTTCTAAACCTGGAAACCGGGGCGCCTGGGTGGCTCAGTTGGTTAAGCGACTGCCTTCGGCTCAGGTCATCATCCTGGAGACCCGGGATCGAGCCCCACATCAGGCTCCCTGCTCCGCAGGAAGCCTGCTTCTCCCTCTCTCACTCCCCCTGCTTGTGTTCCCTCTCTGGCTGTGTTTCTCTCTGTCAAATAAATAAAATCTTAAAATAAATAAATAAATAAATAAACCTGGAAACCTCGGTCCTTGGGCAAGTTACTTAAACTTCTTGTGCTTCAGCCTCCTTATCTGTAAAGAAAGGTTGGAGAGCACCCATCGAGGCCCTATGTGAGCTGCCTACCTCCACATCTCTCTGCTCACTCTGGTCTCCACATCACACCGTCTTTGCCCAGGCTGTTCCCCCTGCCTGGAATGTTCTTCCATGCACTTCACATTTCAGCTCATGATTCTTCCTCCCTGACCATCCCCTGGTGTCCATTCTCAAGAAATGTGTGGGATGAATGAAGGGAAAGCGGACTCAGAAGTGCCTTTCTGTGTCAGCAAAGATTTCACCAAGCAGAGACCTAACTCACACAGTCAGGGCAGCCACACAGGAGCATGGAACAATCCCTTCCAGAGACAGTAATGTGCCCATGACTGATGAAGGCTGTAGGAGTCAGACCAGAAATCAGCACCTTGGCCTTGGGGATCTTTAAAGTCCCAAATTCCCTAAGGCCAAAGGTTTCATAGCATTTGATAAACACGTGCTGAGATTACCTTCCTAATTTTCACAACTCCCATGAGCTCCGGGAAGCCAGAACACCCCAGTTAAGAAACCACCTTCCCAGTTAAGAAACCACCTTCCCAAGGCGCTACTGGGAAATGTAGTTCTTTTTTCAGATTCCTTCTGTGGGGGGCGCTTAAAAGAATACAAATTTAGATAGGGGGTAATGTAATGTAGATTTGTCACTTAAAATCTGACCTGATTTCCCCCACACCTCAGAGCCAAGGACTTAGAAATATGCACACACCGCGCCTAGTTTTTCACCATGTCAAAAGCCCCCGGACCGCAAAGAATGGCAGGCAAACTCTGAGCCTCGGCGGTGGGGGATGTATCGACTCAGGGGCGACGGGGATCCGCTGACAACGTGGTACCATTCGCAAACACCTGACTGGAGAGCAGGGCAGGACCACTCACGGGGCTCTCGGTCGCAGGGCTCTCCTGCTTGGGCGCCCCCCGCTCCAGGGGCAAGGCCAGAACGGCGCGCAGCAGCAGCAGCGGCGGCAACAGGACCAGCAGGGCTGCGCGGAGCCCAGAGGAAGGCATGGCGGCGTGGCCTGTGGGGGGCAGAGTGGTGGATCATGTCCGTCCTAAGTCGCCTGCTCCCCTGGACCCAGGAGTCTGGGCCCCAGCGCCGCCCACCCCTCTTCTAAGAGTCAAGAGTCAAACCGTCTCGTTTCCCGGGACACAGGATTCCGCACCTCCAGCTCTTCCTTCCTGAGACCCAGGAGTCCTGGCTCTCAGCACCCAGCCTCTTCGCTCAGACTCAGGAATCCGGGATTTCAATCCCTTTTCCCTGAATCAAAGATCCAGGGCCCCAGCCCCCTCCTTTGCCAGGATCTAGAAGTACTGGTGCCCAGTCCATCCTGCCCGAGACCCAGTTTTCCAGCCCTCTGGTCCCCTTCTCCCGCTCCTCCCCAGGACCCAATCTAGGACTCCCCAGCCCCTCACCTTTCCTTCCCCGCAGAGGGCGTTTTCCCGGGCTGGGACCTCCGGTGCGTTCGGGTGATTTCCCCCCGAGGCCACGCCCACTTTCCCGCAGAGGACCCGCCCTCAGAAGCCTGATTGGTCCACGCTAGCTCCAGGCCCCTGGGTCCCCGTCTAGCGGCCCGCCCCTTGCCGAAGTTGCTAGTCTAGTTCTCGAAAGCCTCGCCTCCTTTCTCGGAAGCTCTACCTCTTGACACCGCATTTCCTGCCTTTTCGGCGAAAGGAAAGCGGAGGCTTTCGAAGAGAACTACAATTCCCTGCAGGCAAGGGGAAAATGAGGCCACTTCCGCGGGCAACGAGGCGGCTGCCCTCGCCTCCCGGCTGTTGTAGTTTTCCCCATTTATTTTTCCACAAGAAGTGGCAGCAAATTACAGATCGGTAGCAACTGGCACAGGTCATCTTATAAGTTTCTAATATATAATATATAATGTGATAAGCCATATATATCTGATATATAAGCCATATATACACACACATACGAGAGAGAGAGAGAGAGAGAGAGAGAGAGAGAGAGTAGAGCGACCCAGAGATACCGGCTCTCTTGGGTCCCTTTAAGGAACATCTTGGGTGCCCTTCCAGTTCAGAACCCTGGAGCAGGGTTGCCTGGCTGCAGTGGAGGCCAAGGGTCATTGCTTTGTTGGAAATGGAGTGTGGGGGGCCAGGGGGGAGGGGTAGGGCAAGTCCCAGTGGGAATCCCCCCTCCCTCTGAGCCTGCCCTCTGTCTGTCTTCTTACTTCCCAGAGACGCAGAGATTAGTCCCCAGCTAAAGAGAGGGTTAGGTATGTTTAGAAATTGGCCATTGAGGCAAGGTACTGAAGTATACATGTGAAAAGTCTCCGCAGGCACCAGGAAAGGAACTGCCCGGAACCCAGGCAGGTGGGTGCTGGTGATCTGGGGTCAATAGGGGGTTGAGTGTTTGGAACCCAGGGTCCTAAGCTCCCATGCCCACGAAAAGGAGAGTTAGCTATTTGGAGGAGAGACAACTGGATTCCTGGACCCTTCAATGTCATGAAAGTTGCAAACACGCTGCTGAGTCCCTGACTAAGTAGGTGCTGGAATTTGGGTCCAGGAGAAAATTTGAAAGCTTAAGACTCTGGAGTCTGGAGGGCAGAGTCCATTGGGATCTTGAGTCTGTGTCCTGACTCTTCATTCTTGCTTCTCCAGAATGTCTCAGAAGAATGACATATGGAAGAAAGAGTGAGTGGGGAAACAGGATGGGCAGGGATGGGTATGGGGGTGCAGGAGGAAATTGAAGTTTGATTATTCCCACACACTCAGACTTTATAACCATGTTTGCAAGTTCACACATCAGCCTAGTGGTAAGGGGCTGGGGTCTAGACTTCTGGGTCCTGGGTTCTAGATAGGCCAGTCCTGGGGGGAAAGTTTCAGAACTAGTGGAGCAGGCTCAGTTTCTGCTCCTTCTGTCACCTCAAGAGTGCTCAGAACCCAAAGTTGGGCAGGAAGAAGGAAGGAAAAGAAGGGCTTTGGGGCAGCTGGGGTGCCCTGCTTGTTGTCACCATGAGCCTGCACTTCTCTCAGGGTGCTGGGGGATGAGCTCACCGCCATGAGGCTGCAGAAGCTGGAACAGCAGGTACTTTGCCAGAGAGTTGTCCCCCCCCCCCAACTTAGGTCTTCCATAGCTTCCAGGAGCACCACCTCCAGGACTTGCTCTGGGACTCCTGGCCCTCCTTAGCTCTCTCCAAGCCTCAAGTCTGCAGTTGGGAAATGAGAAAATAGGAATTGGGCATCCGGAAGAAGCAAACCTTGGTGATGAGAATGTGAAGTTTCTAAGGAACAAGGGTTCTGGAGGGCAGGACGGCTACCTCCTGGATGGGAGAGGGGACCGAGTGCCAGGAATCCTGGATCTGAGGAAGGAGGGGCTGAGGGAGGAGAGCCTGGACTCCCGGACTCCCTCCCATGCATGCCTCCCCCTGCCCCAGGCCCTCCTTCTCCCCGGTTTTCCCCTCCGGTTCTTGCCCCCCACACCCCTCTTTTTCACTCTGGCAGCGGCGGCTCTTTGAGAAGAAGCAGCGGCGGAAGCGCCAAGAGCCCCTCATGGTTCAGGCCAATCCTGACGCTTCCCTGCGGGCCCGGCAACCCTGGCGGCGGGAGGAGCGCCTCGCGGGTGACAGCGGTGAGGAAAAGTTCTAGCGTCGGGCAGGAGTCTAGGCCTAGAGGGAGGGGTCTGCGGGAGTTTGGGATGGGACCCCCAAGGGCCCAGAGGGGAGCAGCTGAGCGGAGCCCCGATGAGACCTGTGCAGGGCCCTTGGGGACCTGGGAGCGGGACCTGGGAGAGCTCAGCGGCCCAGCAAGGGGGCGGGGGTTGGGGGGACTAAGGGGGGGGCTGGTCCAACTTAGGAGGTGGGCCGCGGGAGAATCCCGTAATTGGGCTTCCTAGAGCTCTGAGGCGGAGCCTGGGGGGAGCGGCCCTGGAAAAAGCCGGGACTCAATTTTCGAGAGAGTGAGCCCTGGAATTAACAAAGCCGGGGGTGGGACAGGCGGGGTATAGGCGCTAGGCCTGGATCATTTCGAGGTAAGTCCTGGAGAGACTGAGAGCCGCCTGTGGAATTGTGTAAGCACGGAGTTCGCAACGATTTAGCCGCAAGGCTGTGCTTGCTTGAGCCTTAGGATGGACTTTGCATTCGGAATGGGTCTCCAGGATTTGGGCGTTCACTCAGAGATGGTGTCTGGGAATCAGTGAGGGAAAAGATCTTCGCAGAGGACTGGGATTTGTACATCGTGTTAATGGGCCTCACTGCATCTTCTCCCAGGCCTTGGGAACCCTTTCCTCCAGGAGAATGTACCAGAGGCACATCTACGCTCTAGTGCCCACAGTGCCCTGGGCATCGTGAACTGCGGTGGAGATGGCAGCGGTGAGCGTGGCCCACTGGCATCAACGACAGAAGGAGGTAATCTCGAGTCCTTGGGCCGCCTGTACCCTAGATCTACACTCCTACCAGAATCCAGCAGTCTGGAACCTCATCCTTGCTCTCCAAAGACCGTAGGAGTCCAGGCCCCCAGGGCCCTGTCATCCCTTACACCAAGGAGTCCAGATCCTGAAACTACTCCTCCAACACTCAGGAATCTGAATCTCCAGACCCCTCACCCCCACTCCAAATCCTGGTCTCTAGTCCCTCTCCTTCTCCTGGCTACCAGACAGTTCCGATCCAGAGTTGGAGGAAGTCTCCATGGAGGATGTCCCTGCCTCTCCACCTCCATATAAAGAGCCACCAGGGACTCGACGCAGGGGTTGGTCAGCCCGCCAACGACCTGGTAATTTCAGGGACACTGGGAGGAATCTGGTCCCCTGGTCCACGTGGCAAACCCTCTCCCCTTTTTTGTAGCAGTTTTATTGAAATATATTTCACATAGCATACAATTCACTCATTTAAATCTTACAATTCCATGGTTTCTAGTATATTTACAGAGATAAGCAACCATTACCACAATCAATTTTAGAGCATTAGCATTATCCCAAAGGAAACCCTGTACCTTTTAGCAGTGACCCCTCCCCCACCCAGCCATCCCCCTCCCCCCCCCTAATTTCTCCCAGCCCTAGGCAAGCACTAATGTACTGTGTCTTTAGATTTGCCTATTCTGGACATTTCATTTCATTTCATTTCATTTATTTAGGATTTTATTTATTTGAGAGAGAGCGCACCGGCGAGAGAGCATGAGCAGGGGGAGGGGCAATGGGAGAGGGAGAGGAAGAAGCAGAGTCCCTGCTGAGCAGGAAGGCTGATGTGGGACTCAGTCAGGACCCCGAGATCATGACCTGAGCTGAAGGCAGCCACTTAATGGACTGAGCCACCCAGATGTCCCTATTTTTAATTTAAGTTCAATCAGCCAACTATAGTACATTATTAGTTTTAGATTGAGAGTTCAATAATTCATCAATTGTGTAT
Organism: Spilogale gracilis; assembly: GCA_004023965.1. NCBI lineage: Eukaryota > Metazoa > Chordata > Mammalia > Carnivora > Mephitidae > Spilogale > Spilogale gracilis. The sequence goes on along the minus strand of PITA01001879.1, from coordinate 43,004 downwards.
AACACCCAGTGCTCATCACATACCCTCCTTTTTTTTCTTTTTTTAGGATTTTATTTATTTGACAGAGAGAAACACAGTCAGAGAGGGAACACAAGCAGTGGGAGTGAGAGAGGGAGAAGCAGGCTCCCCGCCGAGCAGGGAGCCCGATGTGGGACTCGATCCCTGGTCTCCGGGATCATAACCTGAGCCGAAGGCAGTCGCTCAACCAACTGAGCCACCCAGGCGCCCCTCATCACATGCCCTCCTTAATGCCCATCACCCAGTTATCCCATCCACCTCTCAGTCTGGACATTTCATTGAAATAGAATAATATAGTATATGATATTTCATGTTTGGTTTCTTCTGCTTAGCATGTTTTTAATGTTCCTCTATGTTGTAGCATGATCAGTACTTCGTTACTTGTTATTTCTTTTTTTTTTTTAAGATTTTTATTTATTTATTTGACACAGAGAGAGAGAGAGAGATCACAAGTAGGCAGAGAGGAGGAAGCAGGCTCCCTGCCCAGCAGCGAGCCTGATGCGGCCTGGATCCTGGGACCTGAGATCATGACCTGAGCCGAAAGCAGAGGCTTTAACCCTCTGAGCCACCCAGGCGCCCCTATTATTTCTTAACAGTGCATGACAATTCGACATGACCAACGATTCAATAACAGGACTCTTAATTATCACCCCAAACCCCATTCCTCCCTCCCATTTGAGTTCCCAGTCTCTCTGCTGCGCTCTTTGGGACATGGTAAAGGGAGGACTCTAACCCCACCTGTCCTTAGACACAGAGCAGAGACGTCTCAGCCAGTGTAGAGACCCATGCACATGCGGGAGGGGGAGGATCTGGCTTGAGTAATAAGGAGAGGCCAGAAACCCAGGATATCTGGCCTTTTCCAGCTAGCACGTGTGACCTGGTCCCAAGCTCCTGGGACCCAGGTGCCCTGAGCCAGTCTTCTTTTGGCTTTTTCCACCTTTTAGGGGCCAGTGCGGAGGAAGAGAGTGAATCCCAGGATGTTGGAGATGAATATCAGGCACCCAGTCCAGAACCAAACCCTGGCAAGGATGCTGACCTGGGACGGGGAGATTTGGCCTCCAACAAGGTGGGAGGTGGCACAGCCAATGAGGATATAAGAGGAGGGCTAGCCTCGGTCTCGAGAGGGTGGGTCTAAAACTCTGCAGCCCAATCAGAGGCCCTTTTTACTGGTGGGTCGAACCTGTTATGATTGAGCTACAATTGTCTCTCTGTGTGTTCCATTTATGAAGTCAGTCTAGAGGATTTAAATCCATGTAAGCACATACAATAAAATCCAACCCGCCGAAAGGCAGCGAGCTTTGGAGAGGGTGAATCAGTGATGGGGAAGAGCTAGTTGGCACTCAAGAATTGATGAAAGTAAGATAGTTTCAGCTGGGGACATCTGGGCCATATTAGATGTTATCTAAACCGAAACAACACTGGTTTTAGCAGAATGGACAGTGCTTTTATTTTTATTTTTTTTTTAAGATTTTATTTATTTATTTGACAGAGAGAAACACAGCTAGAGAGGGAACACAAGCAGGGGGACTGAGAGAGGGAGAAGCAGGCTTCCCGCCGAGCAGGAAGGGGGGTCTCCAGGATCATGACCTGAGCCGAAAGCAGTCGCTTAACCAACTGAGCCACCCAGGCGCCCCTGGACAGTGCTTTTAAAAAGATTCTCCAGGGGCGCATGGCTCAGTGGGTTAAGCCTCTGCCTTTGGCTCAGGTCATGATCTCAGGGCCCTGGGATCGAGCCCCATATCGGGCTCTCTGCTCAGCAGGGAGCCTGCTTCCCCCTCTGCCTGCCTATCTGCCTATCTGTGATCTCTGTCAAATAAATAAAATCTTTAGGAAAATACACAAAGAGATTCTCCGATCAGTAAGTGGGGTGGGCACGGCTTCAGAGAGAAGCTCTTGGTGGTGACCAATGAACAGATGATGAAGGCTTGGCTGGGTGGGCCCATTGAAGGTACTGGCCAATCAGCACGTGGCTGAGACGTTTGATCAATAGGCAGGAAACGTGGTTGGGAGAGGGCGTAACCCTGAGTTGTCATGGCCAATTAGTAGTTGGTAAGGCGGCCATGGAGGCGGGTCTCAACCATGCCTCAATTTGAATTTGGCGCGTGGACTAGGGCGAAGACGTGGAAGAGAAGAAAGAGGAGTCAGAGTCTACAGTGAGGACCTCCCCACGGGCGGCCAAAGAGGTGTCCGAGACCCCGGAAGGCAAGGTCGGCGCCGGCAGCAGCGGTGTGGGGAGCTCGTCCTGCTCGCCTCCCCACGTGTTAGGCCCTCGGCTGGGAGAGGACATGGAAGCTTATGTGCTGCGGCCAGCGCTGCGTGGCAGCACGATGCAGTGCCGCATCAGCCGAGACAAGCGCGGCGTAGACAAGGGCCTGTTCCCTTTCTACTATCTCTACCTGGAGGCGGCCGATGGCCGGAAGGTGCAGTCTGACCTCTGGAGTAAGCCCCACGTCCCAGGGGCAAGTCCCGTCCCTTTCTGAGGGAGATCAAGACTTCACGAATCCAGTGATGACATTGATCTAGAACTTGTGAACTCCAAAGCCTAACTGTGCCCTTCATGGAACTAGGTTGCTTTCGCAGGAGCATAGGCCCTAACCAAACCTGTAACTAAGCCTTTTCCACTATGGAGATGTCCCCACTTTTCTCAGTCAGGCCACGCCATCTGAGGGTCCAAAACCTCACCCCTTGCACACCCTCTTGAGATCTTGGCCCCATTGTGTTTGTCCAGATTTGGCCTCTTGCTGAGCCTTCTAGTCCATCAGGCCCCTACCGAATCCTGGGATAAATCCCATCCCCTAGGAACCAAGCCCCTTCCCTTGTGGATTGTCTATTTTAGCGCCAAATTACTGCGGACTCAATCTTGCCAGCTTCCCCCTCCACAGCTCGGTGGCCTCTCTTAAAGGCACTCTTCCAAAAGGAGGCTTTCCCCCTACTAGTGCTAGACCTGCTTTTGCCTGATGAAATGCCTACCAACGTCCCGCTGTAGTGTTCCAAGTGAGGCTCTTCCCTAGTCTCCAAGGTCTCCCAGCCTGCCACAGTTAGGCTCAACGCTGCCTGGGCTCAGCCCTGACCCAGGACTCAATGGGAGAAGGAATGGGGGGGAGGGGAAGATATTAAGATGTGAAACTCCCCTTCAGAACCCAGCTGATGACTTTCTTCAGTGAGAACCGCATCTCCCAGCAAAAGGCTTGGGATGCTTTTTGCTCTATTACCCTCTCCTCTGCCATGGGGACATGGTGTTTTATCTCGGTCCTCTAACCCTAGTCAGATATCAAACTGATTCTGATGGGCCATTTTTCCTACCCATAGCACTTCCTCCTGGCTGGGCGCAAGAGAAAAAGGAGCAAAACCTCGAATTACCTCATTTCCTTGGACCCCACAGACCTGTCTCGGGATGGGGACAACTTTGTGGGCAAAGTCAGGTGGGCAGAGCCCTGGTATGTGTGAGAAACAGGTGGCAGGAGGCCTCCGGGGCAAGGGGAGGGTGGGGGGAGAAGGGGACAACCAGGCCACAGAGCACTAGTTCTACCTGTTTTAGGACCTTTTGTCTTATGGATTGATGGGCTGTGTATCTCTCAGGCGATATCCCAGGGTGGGTGGGAATAAGAAAACTAAGGGCTCTGGAGCAGAGGCTGACATTTAAGACATTTGAGTTTTGAGAGCAAGAGGGTGGGACTCCTAATTCCAGTGGGATGGGGTTGTGATGTATGCATTCTTGCATCTTAAGGGGAAGAAGTTTCCTAAAAGGCAGGAGACAAAGTCATGGCTCATCAAAGAAACAGAGGGGGCGCTGGGACTGTCGCTGCATGGAATCGGGAACTGAAGTCCCAGCTAGAGGGTTAATGGGAAGAGTTGTTGACATGACGTGGGAAAGCACTTATTGTACAGCAAAACAGTAATTATTTTCACTCTGACCACTCCCCTCCTGGGGCAGATCTAATATCTTGGGCACCAAGTTCACCATCTTTGACAATGGAGTGAATCCTGAAAGGAAGAATTTCGTCCCGGAGAACGCTCGGATCAGAGAGGAGCTGGGGGCTGTGTGTTATGTGAGTGTCTGGGAGACAAGAGAATGAAGCAGGATGGTGGGGAGGGAGAAAGAGCCAGGCCAACCTGAGGATAATACCGCCAGGAGACCAACGTCTTGGGATTCCGAGGGCCCCGGAAAATGACTGTGATCATTCCAGGAGTCGATCCCCAGAACCGGAGAATTAGCGTTCAGCCTCAAAACGTGAGTTGGCTAAGGTTGGGAATTTCTGGGCCCTAGGTCCTAAGGGAGAAGGGAGCTGGCTTGCAGGTGGTCATATGTGAAGCCAGAAGGACTCTGTCAGACTTTTGTGTTTCTCAAGGAGGAGAGAGATTAGGGACGCAAAATTCTACGTCCGGAGAAACAAAATTCAGTGGTGGTAGGTAAACCACGCCCCCTGCTTTATCTGCTAGGAACAGGACTCACTACTGAGTCGCCTCCAACGGGGGGCCAGCCAGGGGCTGGTCCTGCTACAAAACAAAGCCCCGTCGTGGAGCGACGAGAGCGGCGCCTACGTACTTAATTTTCACGGTCGAGTCACTCGGGCCTCAGTCAAGAACTTCCAGATCGTGCATCCTAATGACCGTGAGCTCCTAGGAACCTGTTTACCTCGGCGGGGGCGGGGAGGGCGGGGTATGAGCGAACCGGAACTACTACTTCCATCAGCCCTTGAGCGTTTTTCTAGACCGGACGGATTCCATGCTATTGCAAAGCCTCTTGGGAACTGTAGTTTAACCGGCCTTCAGGGTTTCTGGGCTTAGTGGGAACGCTGCACAGCCTCTGAGAAGTGGAAATTCTCGAAGTTCAGAGGCCCGCAGAAGGGAGTTGAGGAATGGGCCTAGGTTTCCTTAATTCCTGACTTCCTCCTCAGCGGACTACCTGGTGCTCCAGTTTGGCCGCGTGGCCCTAGACACGTTCACCATGGATTTCCGCTTCCCGCTTTGCCCGCTCCAAGCCTTTGCCATCTGCTTGTCCAGTTTCGATGGCAAGCTGGCATGTGAGTAATGCAATGAAATACCATGCCCTCACCAGCTTCTGTGCCTGCTCATTTGGAGAACGGGCCCCTGCATGCCATCTTTTACACCACCTTACAAATAACCAACACATCATAACTCTGCTTGGGTGCCCAGTGCTTTACTCCAGTGAGTGGGCTTTTCAGCCGCACCTCCTTTCGCGGGACTCAAATGCTCCTTTGCCACGAAGGAGAAAAGTGCGTGGAGGCACAAGTCGGCTGGGTCACAGCAAGGTATCTCTAAAACAGTGATTTTTTTTTTTTTTTTTAAGATTTTAGGGTGCCTGGGTGGCTCAGTGGGTTAAAGCCTCTGCCTTCAGCTCAGGTCATGATCTCAGGGTCCTGGGATCCAGCCCCACATCAGGCTCTCTGCTCAGCAGGGAGCCTGCTTCCCCCCCTCTCTCTGCTTCCCTCTCTGCCTACCTGTGATCTATCTCCCTGTCAAATAAATAAATAAATAAATAAATCTTTTAAAGATTTTATTTATTTGACAGAGAGAAACACAGCCAGAGAGGGAACACAAGCAGGGGGAGTGAGAGAGGGAGAAGCAGGCTTCCCGCTGAGCAGGGAGCCTGATGTGGGACTCCATCCCGGTTCTCCAGGATCATGACCTGAGCCAAAGGCAGTCACTTAACCAACTGAGCCACCCAGGCGCCCCTAAAACAGTGATTTTCACAGCGCGTTTATAGAATCATGAGGAACTAGGGCTAGAGTGGTCGGGAGTAGGCACACCTCATACAAAGGTTTTAAGGTGAAAAGGGGTTTGATCTGTTTCCGGAAATGAAAAAGCCTAGTGTGGTAGGAGCCTGGGGAACCACTAGGGAGGGGCAAGGTATTTGAGCCACTCTTCTTTCAACTGCTGGACAGATCCCATGGGGTCAGAAAAGACTTCTGAGTTGGAGTTGTAAAATGTGGATGGGTAATTCAAGACATTCATGGGTGAGAGTGCGAATAATTATGATATTAGCTACACTTACCTAATATTTATTATTTGGCAAACATTGTTTTATTTTTTAAAATATTTTATTTATTTGACACAGAGAGAGATATCACAAGTAGACAGAGAGAAAGGAGGAAGCAGGCTCCCTGCCAAACACACAGCCTGACACAGGTCTTGATCCCAGGACCCTGAGATCATGACCTGAGCTGAAAGAAGAGGCTTTAACCCACTGAACCACCCAGGTACCCATGGCAAACACTGTTTTAAATAGGAACTTAGAATGCCTGGCTGGCTCAGTTGTTGGACAGTATGATCTTGATCTCAGAGTTGTCAGTTCAAGCCTCAGGCTGGGTGTGGGGATTACTTAAAAATAAAATCTTATGGTGGTGCCTGGGTGGCACAGTTGGTTAAGCAACTGCTTTCGGCTCAGGTCACGATCCCGGAGACCCAGGATCGAGCCGCACATCAGGTGCCCTGCTCAACGGGAAGCCTGCTTCTCCCTCTCTCCCTCCCCCGCTTGTGTTCCCTCTCTACCTGTGTTTCTCTCTGTCAAATAAATAAAATCTTTAAAAAAATAAAAAATAAAAAAATAAAATCTTAGGGCGCCTGGGTGGCTCAGTAGGATTAAAGCCTCTGCCTCGGCTCAGATCATGATCTCAGGGTCCTGGGATGGAGGCCTGCATCGGGCTCTCTGCTTGGCGGGGAGCCTGCTTCCCCCTCTCTCTGCCTGCCTCTCTGCCTACTTGTCATTTCTCTCTGTCAAATAAATAAATAAAATCTAAAAAAAAGATTAAAAAAATAAAAAATAAAAAAAAAATCTTAGGGCGCCTGGGTGGGCCAGTGGGTTGAGCCTCTGCCTTTGGCTCAGGTCATGAGCTCAGTCCTGGGATCCAGCCCCGTATTGGGCTCTTTGCTTGGCAGGGAGCCTGCTTCCCCTTCTCTCTCTGCCCACCTCTCTGCCTACCTGTGATCTCTCTGTCAAATAAACAAAATCTTTTTTTTTTTTTTTTAGATTTTTTTACTATTTATTTATTTGAGAGAAAGAGAGAGCATGAGAGGGGAGAAGATCAGAGGGAGGAGCTGGGAGCCCGATTCGGGACTCGATCCTGGCACTCCGGGATCATGACCTGAGCCGAAGGCAGAGGCTTAACCCACTGAGCCACCCAGGTGACCTGCATTTTGACATTTTTTTAAGATTTTATTTTATTTGGGTGCCTGGGTGGCTCAGTGGGTTAAGCAACTGCCTTCGGCTCAGGTCATAATCTCGGGGTCCTGGGATTGAGGCCCGCATCAGGCTTTCTGCTCAGCAGGGAGCCTGCGTCCTCCGCTCTCTCTGCCTGCTTCTCTGCCTACTTGTGATCTGTCAAATAAATTTTAAAAAAAATTTCAAAATGCAAATAAATATGACCTCCTTTGGGGGTCTTACAATCCTATAAGGCATATGTGCTATTGTTAGCCACATTTTATAGGTAAGAAAAGAATCTATGGAACAAGGCTTTAAAAAGGTGAAATTCGGGGGTACCTCCTAGATGGCTCAGTTGTTAAACGTCTGCCTTCGGCTCAGGTCATGATCCCAGGGTCCTGGGATCAAGCCTTGCATCAGGCTCCCTGCTTATGGGGAAGCCTGCTTTTTCCTCTCTCACTCCCCCTGCTTGTGTTCCCTCTCTCACTGTGTCTTTCTCTGTCAAATAAATAAATAAAATCTTAAAAAAAAAAAAAGGTGAAATTGGATCCCTGAAAACCTCAAGCAACTCACCATTTGAAGGTCAGCAGGAGAATGAGTGTATTCGAGGGAGGCACAGAAAACTGGAATTGAACGCTTTTTTAGAGATCAGTAAGTCCAGCTCCCAGCCGCACTGGGGAGAGAACTGTCTCAAGTTTAATAAAATTTAGGCCAATGCCAAAGAAAGCAAGACCAGCCCTTAGTTCAAAAGCAGCTTAGGACAAGAAGAGGCAAATTTCAGGGATGATGGGAAACAGTTTGTCCTCTATTGAGGTTCTCGCCTGTATCTCAGGGGTAGTTCAGAACACACCGAGTAACAGTGACATTGCTTGTTACAAATCAGCAGGTTTTATTTCTTATATAAAACGACACACAAAAACTAAATAATTAATAGAAACAGGAAACTCCGTGATCTTAGCCACACCTCCCGCTGAGATCCAGGCAAGGAGACAGGGACACAGGAGTGGGGGGAGGTGACCCAACTAAGTTCAAGGGTGTGGCCTGGATGGAGGACAATGGTGAGATCCCGGGAGGACCAGGTGTGGTATCAGAAAGAGGGGTAGGGTTCTCACAGCGGGCCCAGGCCCTGGCCCGGGCGGCAGGAGTGAGACAGGGGCCTAGCTGCTCCTGGGCTTGGGCAATCCGTCGGGCAAAGCGACTGCGATCCCGGGCAAGCTGCTCCCAGGGTCCCCGGCGGGCGGCCTGGGCTGGCCCTGCCCACACAGCCAGAAGATGGACAGAGACCTTCTCAGAGAAACGTACCTGGAAACGATGCAGCACACATGCAAGACACAGGTGTCCACAGGGGGGTGGGGGAGAGAGAGAACAACAACAAAAAAATGAGTGACACAAAAATGCTTGTTGTCTGAGTCACCTGCTAGTCAGGGGCCCACGGGATTCTCCACGTGACTCACTGCAGGCGGAGGCTGTTTCCCAGTGTTGACCTCAGCCACAGCTGCTCCCCCTTCCCACAGGGCCCCAGCCTCTTGCAAAGGATTGCATTACAGTGAACACAGCCCTCCCAACAGAGTTCACATGCAACCCTCAGCAATACACAGGGGACCTGGAAGTTGGGGCATCCAGCCCTTCTGCCATAACCCTACACATTGCCCAGGAGTTCCAGCTCCTCCCTAAGACTTGAGAAACTGAGCCCTCAGTACCCACCTTTTGGGACTTCAGGGGAGTCTCAGGGTCTGGATGCTGGGTGGGGGTTTCTGTGCGCTTGAGTCGCTTCTGCAGTCGGAGGGGCAGCTGAGGAAGAGCCCAGGGAGGTGGTGGCTTCTCTCCAGGTAAATACATGGCCACTCGGAAGGGGCAGGGCTCAGCTTCTCCCCACTCCTCAGCAACTTCTCTTGCCTCTGTGTTTTCTCTAGGCGGGTATGTCCAGCCCCAGAAGAGGGTGCTCTGAGCCTGAAGGGAGGGACTTGGCTCAGAGTTAGCTGCTTCTGAATCCTTTTCCTGCTTTGTGTCCTCTCCTGGCCTATATACCCAGGCCCTTGAGAAGCTATCTGCGGCCTCAGCTTCTCCCTCCTCCTCATCTGGTCCCATATCACTGTCCTCATCTTCTTCTTCTGTGTCCTCTCCTGGCCGATACACCCAGGCCCTCACGAGGGCACTTGTGGATGGGATGGAAGAGGGACCCTCAGCTTCTCCCTCCTCCTCAGCTAGTCCCGTATCACTGTCCTCATCTTCTTCCTCCGTGTCCTCTCCTGGCCGATACACCCAGGCCCTCACGAGGGCACTTGTGGATGGGATGGAAGAGGGACCCTCAGCTTCTCCCTCCTCCTCAGCTAGTCCTGTATCACTGTCCTCATCTTCTTCCTCCATGTCCTCTGCTGGTCGATACACCCATGCCCTCACAAGGGCACTCGTGGACGGGATAGAGGAGGGACCCTCAGCTTCCCCCTCCTCCTCAGCTAGTCCCGTATGACTGTCCTCTTCTTCTTCCGTGTCCTCTCCTGACTGATAGACCCAGGCCCTCATGAGGGCACTCATGGATGGTATGGAAGAGGGACCCTCAGCTAGTTCCGTATCACTGTCCTCATCTTCTCCTTCCGTGTCCTCTCCTGGTCGATACACCCAGGCGCTCACAAGGGCACTGGTAGATGGAATGGAAGAGGGACCCTCAGCTTCTCCCTCCTCTTCAACTGCTCCTGATTCACTGAATTCACCTTCCTCTTCCTCAGATTCCTCTCCTGAACAACACTCCCAGGCCCTGGGGTGAAAGCCTGAAGATGAGAGGGAAACAGAGCTCTTTGTGACTTCTTTATTCTTCGTTCTTTCTTCCTCTGTGGCTTGATCCTCTTCTTCCCCAGCACAGTACACCCAAGCTTTGGGCTTGCGTCCTGGAGATAAAGGGGCAGTAGGTGTTCTGGCAGCTTCTTTGTGTACGGCTTCTCCTTCTTCCCTCTCTTCCTCCCCTGGACCACACTCCCAGAGTGATGGAGGAAGAGAGAAGAATGTGACCACTTCATCTTCAGCAGCTGGTCCTTCCTGAGACCGCTCCTCTCCAGGAGGTCTTTGCAGGGTTCTTCTCAGAAGGCTGGGGGACAGAGGAGCACGCTGGCTGTTTATAAATTCACCTCCTTGCTCTCTAGGGACACTGGCTGCTTGGTCCCCACAATATTCTTCATCATCTTTATCATCCCCTGAAAGTTCCCAGGCTTTAAAAGGAGAACTGTTGGCTTTTAGATCATGGTGGGCCTCCCAGAACACTTCTCCATCCTCCTCAGCTGCTCCACTATCTCTAGTCTCCCCTTGAAAGTGCCTGCCCCAGGAGGCATGGCAGGTGGCCGGAAATATCTTGGCTTCTCTCTCCAGGCCATCTTCTTCCTGATCGGCTCTGGTTACTGCTTCCAACAGCCAGGGTTCTGGAGGTCCTGGGCCCCTCAGGTGGCTCCAGGCCCTGCTGAGAAGGCCCATCAGTGGGGACAGGAGGAAAAAGGGGGAGGTATCCCTCCAGGTGGCACAATGATGGGGCACTTGGCCTGGGGCCATCTGTCTGGGCTGGAAATAAACAAAAGGAAATAGAGTTTACCAGCCATGTAGGGGAGAGCACGAGGGATGACTGTGAGTCATAGAAACGGAAATAGTAACACAAATAGCAACAAGAGAGTCCCTGTCCCACATTCCTTGCTGACCCTGCCACTCCCATCTCCAGCAGAGGCCCAGTGGTTCCCACCTCTCTTCTCTCAATAGCCAAGAGTCCGAGCCAGCCCCTAGCCTCTTCTCTCAGCCCCAGAAGCCCTAGTCCCCAGAACTGAGAATACAGGTTCTCTTCTTGCTTCCCTTGGGGACAAGGTCCTACTCCCTGGTTCTCTCATCCTCCTGAGGATTGACAAACAGGCCCTCATCACACTCCTCCCTCTGAAACACAAAAGTTGAGACCTCCACAGGGTTCCATCCATTCCACTGGGGATCCATGAGACTCGCTTCCAGAACCCTCCTCTCACCAGGATCAGGCCTCTAGGCTCCCAATTTCTTTTCCTTCCTAAGTCCCTGCCCTGAAGTGCGTCCTGGTCCCACCTCTCTCCAGACACAGGAGTCTGGTCTCCCAGGCCCTCCTTCCTCAGGACCCCGCGGTCCCGGCCTCAAACCCTCCTGTCTTTGATGCAAACTCCCTCCTCACTGACTGTGCAAACTCCCTCCTCACCAGCAGTCTGATATCCCCAGCCCTCAACTGCGGGGGGGAAGGGAGGGGAGCAGGCGTTCTGACCCCTCACTCACCGACTGGGGGCTGCGCGTCACCCTGAGGGCAGGAGCGCCGGCTCGGGTTGCCACCAGCGATCGCAGATCTGGACGGCTCGGGAGGCCAGCGCGTTCATCTCGTCCTCCGGTGCCGAGCTCGGGAACTCAGGTTAGCACCCGCGGCTGTAAGCACTGTCGCGGCGACGGAATTGCGGTTCCTGACGTAGATGTATGTAATCCACAGCGAGGCTTGGAACTGACGCGACCCGCACGGCTTTTATAGGCCATTGCGGCCGCGGGTGATGACGTCACGAGGGAGGCGGGGTCTCGAAAGCAAGGCGTCAGGAAAGTGAGACTGGAATTCTCGCGGAGATTTCGCGGGTTTTGTGTGACGACACCTTGGCGTTTCCGAGCGCGGCCACGCCCTGAAACAAGTGAGCTTGTCAATCAAACGCGGGCACGGCCTCCGCCGCCTGGGCGCTCGCTCTCCCAGCTCCTTTCCGAGTTGGAAACCGGCTTTCCGCCCTGATTTAAAGATTTTATTTATTATTTATTTGAGAGAGAGAGCAAGGGCAGGGGGGAAGAGGGAGAAGCAGGCTCCCCGGCAAGCAGGGAGTCGGACGTGGGGCTCGATCCTGGGATCAGGGCCTGAGCAGAATGCAGATGCTTAACCAACTGAGCCACCCAGGCGCCCCTTCCTGCCGGCGATTTAATCAGCAGGCCCCAGGCTAGAGTCTCTACCAGTCCACTTCCTTCCTGATGGGGGAGAGCATTGTTTTTCACATTCCATTTTCACAGATGAGAAACTGAGGCTTGGGAATGAAGTCACTTGCCTGAAGAAGTTGTCACAGCAGAGTCTAGATTGATTGCAAAAGAGAACAAGAATGTAAGCACCTTGAAGACAGAAATTTGGCTTTGCTCACTGCCCGGCTCATAATAGGTACTCAAATATTGGGTGAGTGCATTGGACACCAAAAACTCAGACTCCCCTTCCTGGTCTCCAGCACAAGGCTGCACGCCTGGGTTTCACCCACTTCAGACTTCTACAAAAGCTCATACACAGGGGCGCCTGGGTGGCTCAGTTGGTTGAGTGTCTGTCTTGGCTCAGGTCATGATCCAGGGGTCCTGGGATCTAGCCCTGCCTCAGGCTCCCTGTTCAGGGAGAACCTGCTTCTCCCTCTCCCTTTGTTATTCCCCCTGCTTGTGCTGGTGCTCTCTCTGTCAAATAAATAAATAAACAAAAAAGCTCATACACAAATTGAAATCCTATCTGGGCAAAATGGACTGAACCTCTTGGGGGTGGGGTCTCTCACCACAAGTTCCAGGCCCCTGGACACAGTCCCAATTCCCCCGCCCGTCCTCACTACCATAATTTTGCTCCTCGAAATATGCCCAGGGACCATTTCTCCCTCCCGTCAGTCTAGAACGCAATGCTCACCTGGATCTGGGGTAGACCGTTGGCCATTGTCACCTGACCCTGCCCTAGCCATAAGCCAAGAATCCAGGGTCACTCCCTCCCTGGAAAACCAGGACCCATCCACTCAAAAACACATTACCAGATGCGTGGCTGCATTAACAACTCAGGAGTACTGACTCCCGGCTCACACCTTGTCAGGTACCCAGAAGTCTGAGCTCCGTCCAGTTCCAAGATCCTGGCTACCTCCCTTCAGGGTGCCAGTGACCCGGACCGAACACCCCCCCACCCCCCCTCAGTTGTCGGGTCCCAGCTTCTCTCCAGTTAGGAATCCCAGCCCAGCAGGAACCCAGGAGTCAAGGGAGGGGGCCCAGCCCCTCCCCTCAGCGGTGGGGGCAGCTGAACCAGGGGTCAGGCTGGGGGGGGGGGGGGGGGAGGAGGGGCGGGGTCAGCTGGGATTGGAAGGGGAGACCGCAGCGTGGGCGGCTGGCAGACCCGCAGGGAGGAAAGAGAAACCGAGAGGGGAGGAAGACAGAAGGGGAATCTGAGGGAGAGGAGGAAACCGCCTCGGTAGGGACAGAGAAAGAGAGAAGGAGGAAGAGCTTGAGAGTGAGGGAAGGAGAAGGGGAGAGCACGAGATGGAAACCTGAGGAAGAGAGACTCTGTAAATCCAAGGGGAAAAAAGATCTGGAACAGAAACAGAAAAACTGGAAGGGAAGGTGCTGGGGGGGCGGGGAGCAGAAGAGAGAATGAGTGAGAGACTGGAAGAGACAGATTAGAGACAAAGAGACAAAGTGAGTCCAGAGACAGAGACGCTCTGAAAGAAAGGGAAGAGTGACCAGAAGAGAAGAGACAGGAAAAGCAAAAAGCCTGTGAGTGAGCAGGTGAGAGGGAGACAGGTCCCCGTCCCCTCTCCAGCCAGAAAAGGAGGGACACTGCTGCTGGGGGTCCCAGCATTCACACGGCCTTCTTGCCCCGTCCTTGGGACCCCGGAGCTGGTAAGTTACCCGGCTGGCCTGGGAGGCACTGCCTGGGTGTACATTCCTGGCAACCCAGAGCTTGGCAGGGATGGCATATGGGTGCCTGTGGGAGGGCAGGAGACAGGTAGCTGGGGGCGGCCGGGAAGAGGCAGGGAATGGGGGCTCCCTGAACACAGAGAGGGTCAAATTCCTGGCTAGAGTGCAGGGGGCAAGAATAAAGGAGCCCCTATTCTCTGTCTTGGGCTGCAGACAGCTGCCCCCACCCGCAGCTGCCAGCGCCGCCCACCTCTCTTGGCATCACTCTCGGTATGCAGTCCAGGGCCAGGGACTCCCCCAGCCCCCCAGTCCCCAGACAACAGGCTCTTTCTCCTCAGCCTCCTCCGACCTGCGAGCCCCTGACCCCGTCTCTGTCCCCAGCCGGGTCAGCTGCAGAGAGAGGCACACAGCCCCTTTCTTCTCTCCGCAAGCCCTTGATGGAGGAGAGCAGACCTCGGAGCAGCCTCAGCCTGGCCAGCAGTGCCTCCACCATCTCCTCGCTGGGCAGCCTGACCACCAAGGTTTGAGCTGCTTGGAGGGGCTGGGGAGGAGAGCAGGGCTCTGGGCTGCCCTATCCTCCTGTTTCCTAGCCCCAGGTTCTGTGCCAAGCCAAGGGATTCCTGTTGCTAAGGGCAAGGATCCTTAGCGATGGGCTCTGCCACACCCAGTAAGGTCCCAAATTGCCCAGCAGCCCCAGCTAGGAATTCAGAGGCACTCCCAGCTGTCCCACCCCTTGGATTTTCCTAATTCAACCAGAGTGACAATCCCACTGGACTTCAGTTGCTCAGAGAGGGCTACTCCCCAGCCATGAGCCTCCCTGTAGGAACTCAGGCTGTGGCTGCCCTTGACTGGGACTGAAAACTCCCTGTCATACCTCTAGCCATCCTACCCTGTTTCAAAATTCGATAAGGAAAGACCTTTCTCTGACAAGAGAAAGAGGCCTGAGATGCTGGCCACACAAATGGTCACCCCAGCCCAAAGTTTAGTGACAACACTTGTTTCCTTGTCCTCTGGCACTCTCATTTCCAGTTTCTCCAGTTCAGAATCTAGAGATTCGATCCCACCCTTGGTCGGTGCCTTCCCCCCAGGAAGTCCTGTGGGACTCTAGCTGTGGATGCCTGAGAGGACTGCATGGACTGGACAGGAGAGGGGCTCCGTTTATTGGGAGGGGCAGATGCCGGGAGCCCTCTCTCTGCCCTGGACATGGCTGCTAAGGGATGTCACTGCCTGGCACAGAGACATCCTCCCCTTCAGCTGACCCATCCGTCACCAGGAACTCGGCGTGGAAGCCTTTCCTGGTTATGGGGGACCTCCCAGGTAGTATTTCCAATTCCGATCCCAAAGACTGCACTACATTTCTGGCTGTGGTGGCCAATGGCATCCTCTCCTTGGCAGTAGACCCTTGAATCCCCAGTTCCTCCCCCATCAGCCAGTAGCTTCTTCCTTTCCCCCAGACACCTCCATCTGCCCATTCAGACTGTCAGCTCTGTACCACGCACATCCAGTTCTGATCTCAAAATCCAGATCCCACCTTGGCTTGGTGTCTAAGGGCAGTCGAGTGAGGACCTCCGATTGCCTGCCTCCCATGGCACCACCTCCGCAAGCCCATCCAAGGCTCTGTTCATTTCTGTCCTCCTTCTCTTCTCAGAAGCCTTCCAGGGCAGTAAGCAAGGTGCACGCCTTTGGGAAGAGAGGCAATGCTCTTCGAAGGGATCCCAATCTCCCAGTTCACATCCGAGGCTGGCTTCATAAGCAGGTGGAGTGAGCAAGAGAAGGGAAGGGACATGGAGTGACGCTAGAGGCTGGGCCCCTGGCTGTCCACTGTTTGTCTCCTTCCTAGTCTCCAAATGCCTTTTGTTTTTTCTGATGTGGCTTCTCCCCTTTGCCCTTCTTCCCTGTACCTGTTCATTCCGGGAGCACTTCCTGAATATTCATAAGGTGCAAAGCCCAAATAAGACAAACTAGTATCTGTAGTACATTCAATAGGGGGTGGGGCAGGGAAGGGTATTACATTAGCATATTTTAATTGTAGGAATTGCTCTGAAGAAATAACACAGGAGGATACACACAAAAGTGGCGGAGGAGGGGGCGCCTGGGTGGCTCAGTTGGTTGGGCGACTGCCTTCGGCTCAGGTCATGATCCCGGAGACCCGGGATTGAGCCCCACATCGGGCTCCCTGCTTGGTGGGAGGCCTGCTTCTCCCCTCTCGCTCCCCCTGCCTGTGTTCCCTCTCTGGCTGTGTTTCTCTCTATCAAATAAATAAAATCTTAAAAAAAAAAAGTGGCAGAGGGCTGAGGGTACCCTTTGACTCTTGGTCAGGGAAGGCATCTGTGAGATGAGTTTTGAGCTGAGAATGAACTGACTGAGAAGGAGCCCATTACACTAAGAGCTGGGGAATGGAGGGAATCTGAGAGTGAAAGGCCCCAAGACAGGCCAAAGCTTGGTGTTTGGAGCCAGCCAAGGGTCAAGATGTGAGGAACGGCAGGGCAGTGGTTTGCAGTGAGTCCCTGCTAGGAACTCGCTGAAAATGCCAACTGTCAGCTTCCCACCCACTCTAGATCTACCGACTCAGGAACTCTGGGGGTGGGACCCGGGAATCTGTATTTTAACAAGCTCCCCTGGTGATCCTTATGCAGACCCAGGTTTGAGAGTCCCTGCAAGCCAGTAAAAGAGGGAAAGGGTTCCCAGGGGAGACGCAGGATTCAGGTTAGGGTTCCCAGTGCCACGTTCCTGGCCTCTCTCTGTGCCTCAGACTCCAGAATAATCCAATCAAAAGTCTGAATATTTAAAGCCCCGGCGCACAGGTTGTACAGTTGCTCATTCCAATTTCCCAGTAACTTCCCAATCCCCAATTGACAGATGAGAAAACACAAGTGTCCAAGCCAGGAAATGACTAGTCTAATGGCACAGTTTGAGCAGGATGGAGCTAGGAGCCCAACTCAGGTCTGTGTCCAGAATCTTTGTGAACTCAAGCTCCATGCTCTGGTTTCCAGTTCTCTGGCAAAATCTATTATAGCAAACATGTGTCTATTCCTCTCCTTTTTCTGGGTTTCTCTGTCCCCAGATGTCACTGTTTTCTTTCTACATTTCCTCTCCCCACTGCCCCTCTATTCAGGCCTCCCCTCCCACTCTGTTTCCCCAGGACAGCTCCGGGCTCCGGCTCTGGAAACGTCGATGGTTCGTGCTCTCTGGCCATTGCCTCTTCTATTACAAGGGTCAGTGCCCCGGCTGGCACGGGGTGGACGGAGCCCCCCACCCTCCTTTTCCTTTAGCTTCTTGGCCTCTAGATCCTTGTGTGATCCCTGACTCCAGCCCCTCTCTTGCAGACAGCCGAGAGGAGAGTGTCCTGGGCAGCGTGCTGCTCCCTAGCTACAGTATCAGGCCGGATGGGCCAGGAGTCCCCCGAGGTCGGCGATTCACCTTCACCGTGAGTCCATTCATCCCCAGTGGGCACTAAAGTACTAGACCATGGGGGCAGCCATGGGAACATTCATTATTGGAGATAAAAAGGCTTGACCAGGGTCCATGGCATACCCCTTTTTAGAGGCCCCAGGCATCCAGGTCCCCAGCTCTCTCTCCCCCGTCAGGCAGAGCACCCTGGCATGAGGACCTATGTTCTGGCCGCCGACACTCTGGAGGACCTTCGGGGCTGGCTAAGGGCGCTGGGCCGGGCCTCTCGCGCGGAGGGGGACGATTGGTAAGTATTCCTGGCCACGCCCCTGACCTGTACCTCCAATCCTAATCCTTCTAAGTAGTCTCAGCCCCGCCCCTATAGGCCCTGCCTCTTCAACGTCCAATCACACGTCTTCTAGCTAAGGAGGCTCCGCCCTTTAGACCCCACCTCCAGGGAACTACAGGTCTTCTAATTAGCAGAGTCTTTCTCCTAAACTCCGCCCCCCCGTTTTGTCCAGCCCTTCTCCTTTATCAATATTCCATACTCTCTGATTGGCTCCCTCAAAAGTTTCTACCCGGCTGCCACTTCAGTAACGTCAAGTGTAAAGAGAAAGGCTTTTTTCAGCCTCTTTCCCCGCCTTTCCCAAGTTTCAGGCTGGAGACTCATAGTCTGGGACAATGGGTCCAGCGACCCCAGTGGACCCTGTAGCCCTGCACTAGTCATGTCCACACTCAAGGCCTCAGTTTTCCCATCTGCAATGTAGGAACAATGATTTATAGTGCACCACTTACCCTTTATTCTGTGTGGGTTCTCGTGTGCTCATCCGTGAAATGGGAATAAGGGCTGTTATGAGGTACAAAGATGTGATGTCTTTTTCTATGCCCACTTGTTAGTGGGGGACCTAGGTCACCTGCACGTCCCCAGTCTGGAGAGGGCCCTGGCGGCCCTGGTGGTCCCCCAGAAGTGAGCAGAAGAGAAGAGACACACAGCTTAGAGTCACCAGAGGTGGCTCGGCTCTCCAGAGTTCGTGGACGACCAGGCCTGCTCACTCCCAGCCCCACAGCCGGCCTCCAATCTGGACCTCGTATCCAGAGGACCAGGAGCCCAGAGTGAGTTGAGGGAGTCTGGGACAAGAAGGTTCTACAAGGTAGAGCATCAGAGGAAAAGCTATGTTGGGGGCATGGTCTAGGAGAAGGGCGGGGACAGTGGCTGATTCAAGGTGTGGCTTAGTGCTTTCTTCCTTAAGTGGATGTGAGTTGCTGGAGTTCTTGTGCGGTCAGAACCCACAGAGGGTAGTCCTAAGGAGGAGATGCCTCAAAGGGGAAAATTATTCAGGACCAGGCTAATAGAGAGGGGTTCTACTCTAGAGGGACAGTGAGACACACTGAAAGCTGAGAGCGTGGGTAGTGAGGTGAGGAGGCTTTAGTTCACCCAGTTCCCCTTTCTCTCCACCCAACAGCTTATTCACACCCCTCTCTCGCCCTCCATCCCCTTTGAGCCTCCCCCGGCCCCGTTCTGCTCCTGTGCGCAGACCCCCTCCATCCTCTGGTGACATAGCACCTCTTGCCAGACCCCATACTCCTCTGAGTCGCATCGATGTTCGGCCTCCCCTGGATTGGGGCCCTCAGCACCAGACATTCTCCAGGCCCCCCACTCCCCGGCGAGGACCCTCCTCTGAGCCTGGGGGAGGAAGGCCCCCCAGGAGTCCCCAGCACTGGAGTCAGGAGGCCAGAACACAGCTGAGCAGAGAGGTAATGGGGAGGGGGATTTCATTTCCCATATGGCCGTGGTCTGTCTTTCCAGGCTGGTGTGCAGGCTGTGGCCCCCTGGGCATCATGGGAATTGTGGTTCACTGTAATTACAACTGGGTTCAGCTGTGAAGGGAAAGTGGACTTCATCTCCCATCAGTACTCAGGGTTGTCTTTTTTGGCCAGTCTCTGGTCATTACACCTTAAGTATTATGGGGATTGTAGTCCAGAATATTGTCCTCCAAGACAATGCTGGGAGAGGTTGTGGGAATTCCACCTGTCTTGTGTCTCCAGTTTATCTTTCCAAGATGGTCACCTGCTATTCTCTCTGAACATCATGAAACTGTAGCCTAGAGGGGCGCCTGGGTGGCTCAGTTGGTTAAGCGACTGCCTTCAGCTCAGGTCATGATCCCGGAGACCCGGGATCGAGCCCCACATCAGGCTCCCTGCTCCGCGGGAGGCCTGCTTCTCCCTCTCTCACTCCCCCTGCTTGTGTTCCCTCTCTCGCTGTGTTTCTCTCTGTCGAATAAATAAAATCTTTAAAAAAAAAAAAAAAGAAACTGTAGCCTAGAATATCCACAGCTAACCACAAATGTGAGAATGAGAGTAGATTGCAACTTCTCTGGACCCCTGGGGCAGTTTTGCCAGGCTTCTCCATTTATTATCATCCTTTGTGTCCCCGCAGTGGTACAAAGCTGGAGAAGAAGTAGTTGAGGAAGTTGTGGGGGCCCTGTTCGGAACCTCTGAGAGTCTCCTAAGTCACATCAATTTTGGATGTACCCACTCTAATATTTGTTATTAAAACATGTGAATTTCTAAATGTTTCTATTTCAATATTCCTCCCAGGTCCCTTCTAGCTCCGCCACGTATCTCCAACTACCCCCGAGAGCTCCTGGAACACGGGCTTCCATGGTTTTACTGGTAGGTGTCCTGGGACATGTGGAATCTACCAGAGCCCCCTTCCTTACTTTCTTGGCTATGGAGAATGTCATCTCCTGGACCAGTGTGCCTAGGGAAGATGGGATATTTCAAGGTCCCTTGACTGATGCTGCTGCTGCTGCTGCTGCTGCTGCTGCTGCTGCTTCTTCTTCTTCTTCTTCTTCTTCTTCTTCTCCTTCTTCTTCTTTTTAGATTGTATTTATTTATTGATTTGACAGAGAGAGACACAAAAAGAGAGAGGGAACATAAGCAAGGGGAGTGGGAGAGGGCGAAGCAGGCTTCCTGATGAGCAGGGAGCCTGATGTGGGGCTCGATCCCAGGGCTCTGAGATCATGACCCGAGCCGAAGGCAGAAAGTTAATGACTGAGCCACCCTGCTGCCCCATTGATCAATACTTCTATTAGTTTCTTAGGCCTGCCACAAATTGGGTAGCATACATATAAAATATTTCTCCATTCATTCATATCATCTTCTAGGTATTTATTTTAGCTTAAATTTTTTTTCCATAGCTCTCTTATATGCTCTTAGTTAAGGTAACTCCTAAATTCATGAGAGTTTTTATAGCTATTTGAATGGTATCTTCTTTTTTTAAAATTTTTTTTAATTTAAAAAAAAATTTAAATTATATTTTCTAGCTATGGATGGTGTAGAGATAGGCTATTGATGTTTGGAACTTCCATCTTTCACCTGGCACCCTTGCTGAATTCTCTTACTCTTTTTTTTTTTTTAAGATTTTATTTATTTGACAGAGAGAAACATGGCTAGAGAGGGAACATAAGCAGAGGGAGTGAGAGAGGGAGAAGCAGGCTTCCCACTGAGCAGGGAGCCCAATGCGGGGCTCGATCCCAGGACCCTGAGATCATGACCTGAGCCAAAGGCAGTTGCTTAACCAACTGAGCCACCCAGGTGCCACCTCTTTATTTTTCTTAAGTTTTTAAAAAAAGTATTCTCTACACCCAGTGTGGGGCTTGAACCCAAGACCCCAAGAACAAGAGGCACATGCTCCTCTGACAGCCAGCCAGGCATCCCTGATTCTCTTATTCTAATCACTCTTGGATTTCGTTGGTTTCTGTGGTCGATGAGCATATCATTCCCATCCTTACACTTCTATTTGTTTCTTTTTTCTTTTTTTATAGCATAGGTCAAGATCTCTAAAATAGTGTTAAACTGTAACAGTAGTAGCGAGCATCTTTATTTATTTTCAGTTGTAAAAAAAATGTCTAAATGTTCTCTACCAATTATAACATTGCTGAAGCTTTTTGGTAACAGAGTCATTGGATCTTCCTCAAGTCAAGAATCTGGCAAGTGGTCTACTGAGGTTTGCTAAAACTTGGAACAAAGCTAAGAAGGGGGTACCTGGGGGGTTCAGTAGTTAAGCATCTGACTCTTGATCTCATCTCAGGTCTCTATCTCAGGGTCATGAGTTAAAGTCCCAGGTTGGGCCCCAGAAGAAAAAAAAAGCTAATAAGGAGAAGGGGGGCTTGACTGAGAAACAGGGCTTAACTGAGCCCTGAGCTGCAACAAAGACCTGTCTGCCATGTAACCCCTGGCTTTTCTCCTTTTCCTCAGCCGGGTCCCCCTTTGGACTCAACTTTTCACCAAAGCTTGGAGACAGATGTAAGTTCTCTGTGGTCTAAACCCTTCCAAGAACTCAGAGTTGGAGGAGAATGCTTTGGGGGGGGTGGGGGTGGGGGTGGCAGGGAGGACAGGGGAAGAGCCAGATCTGGTCCATAAGTAGCGCCTGTTCTCCTTTCTCCAGACTCTGTTGACCAAACTGTGTGGGCAGGACCGGCTCCTGAGGATGCTACGGGAGGAGATAGACCAGAGGCAGGAGGAAAAGGTGTGAGGCTCTGAGATGGGGAAGGACATTTGGCTTCTCCACTTGCCTGTCCCTTCCTGCCCCCCAGCACGCCCAAGGATTTGGGAGGACACCTTTTCTCTCTCTCCAGGGCTGAACGTGGATTCAGAAGTCTAACCACCTTCCCTCTTGGTTCAGGAGCAGCTAGAAGCGGCCTTGGAGTTAACCAGGCAACAACTGGGCCAAACAACCAGAGAGGCTGCGGCTCCAGGGAGGGCGTGGGGACGCCAGCGCCTCCTGCAGGACCGGCTGGTCAGTGTCAGGGCTGCGCTTTGTCACCTGACTCAGGTGAGCATCTGGAAAGGGGCAGGCAGGCCCTCTCAGGAGGACTCTCCAGGGTGTTAGTGAAGGGGACCCACCCACAGAGGCTTTTGGCAAGGTTGTTCTTGAGACTTCCATTCTAAATTTTTCTGGAGAAATCTGCTCTAGTTTTCTTTTTAGGGGGGTAAGGGGCAGAGGGAGAGGGAGGGAGAGAATCTTAAAGCAGGCTCCATGCGGAACACGGAACTGGACCCCGGGCTCCATCTCACCATCCTGAGATCAGGACCTGAGCCTGTATCAAGAGTCCCTCCCTTCACCAACCCAACCGCCCACGTGTCCTCCCTCTGCCTCCCACCCCTCCACGTTTTAAATCAGTCATCTTGACAGTCTTAGAAGTCGAGGGGCAAGCAGCCAAGAAGCAGCAGATTTAATTTAGTGGTTTGAAAGGGTGAATTTGATGTGAGCTTCCTCGCTTTGACTCTCAGCTCCTACTTCCTATTCACTGTAGCTGTGTCACCGTAGAGAGGTTACTTAACCCCTCTGGGCCTTATATGCCTTTTTTGTAATCTTGAAATGATAAAAAAATATTTACTTCATAGAATCATTGCAAGAATTTCATAAGTACAGATATTGATACTTAACATAAAAAATAAATATTTAACACATGTATTTTATATATTTATTACATATAGCATATATAAATATAAATCATATAAGGACCATACATATATACCTTATAAATGTATATGAAATTTAACAGGATCTTGGAATATGGTAAGATATGTTAGCTATAATTATTACCTGTAAAATGGAGATATTAATATTTACCTCGCGAGAATTAAATGAGAGCTGAGAATAGTGACTGGTACATGGTAGGGGCCTAATCAATGTTAGCTGCCATGATGGTGAGTCTTCCCAGAGGCCCTTGGGGCTTATGATATTGACTCTTCCAAGAACTTACTAGATCGGTAGAGTCTGCCACTCTAGGGGAGTCCAAAAGTAAGCAGAGAATTTAGGGAAATCTGTTATTTGTCTACACTAGCGGCTCATTGGAATGGCAGGTTCCATATCATCTCTGGGGAGTCTAGTAGTCAGAGCGAAGAGGCTCTTGGGAGTTGTAGTCCATATCCCCCTCCCCCCACAGGGCCCCAGAGACCAGGCTTCTCTTCCTCCTCCTCAGCTGGGAAAAAAATGGAGTGGGGAACTATCTGGTGGGTGAGCATACAAACCCTGTGTCTCCTCCTTTTTGGGACCCAAGGAGCGGGAGCGGGTTTGGGACGCATACAGCAGCCTGGAACAGGAGCTGGGCACCTTGAGGGAGACCCTGGAGTACCTGCTGCACCTTGGTTCCCCTCAGGTATGTCCCCCCAAACTCCATCCTCTCCACCATCCTACCCTGGAAATTCTTTGGGCATTGAAGCCCCTCCCACTTCATTTCAAGCTCCTCCTCCATCTTTTCCTTTCTTATTTATTTATTTATTTATTTATTTATTTATTTATTTATTTAAAAGATTTTATTTATTTGACAGAGAGAAACACAGCCAGAGGGGGAACACAAGCAGGGGGGGTGAGAGAGGGAGAAGCAGGCTTCCCGCGGAGCAGGGAGCCTGATGTGGGACTGGATCCTGGATCTCCAGGATCATGACCTGAGCCGAAGGCAGTCGTCCAACCAACTGAGCCACCCAGGCACCCCATTTTTTATTTTTTTTTAAAAAAGATTTATTTAGGGATGCCTGAGTGGCTGAGTTGGTTAAGCGACTGCCTTCAGCTCGGGTCATGATCTCGGAGACCTGGGATCGAGTCCCACACAAGCAGGGGGAGTGAGAGAGGGAGAAGCAGACTTCCAGCCGAGCAGGGAGCCCGATGTGGGACTGGATCCTGGGTGTCGGGGATCATGACCCGAGCCGAAAGCAGTCATCAACCAACTGAGCCACCCAGGCGCCCATTTTCCTTTCATTTTACATCTCTTACTGTTTTGGCTTGAGATCTGGCCCTTCATCTTAAGATCTGCCTGGGATTCGGAACCACTCTCCCCTCTGGTTGTAAATCTCTCCTCTAATTTTGGAACCCTGTCCTTCACTTCAAAGCTTGACTCTTCAGCCCTGTCCCCATCCTGCGTCTTGACTTCTGTTCTTGTATTTATCCTCTGGAATTTCTAGTTCTAAATCCAATCCCTTGGTTCAAGCTCCACTTCTGAAGTAAAAGCCCCTTGTTTAGCCTTAGCCCCACCTCTTTTTCTTTTTTTTCTTTGAAGATTTTTTTTTTTTGTTTTTTTTTTTTGTTTTTTTTTTTTAAAGATTTTATTTGACAGCGAGAAACACAGCCAGAGAGGGAACACAAGCAGGGGGAGTGAGAGAGGGAGAAGCAGGCTTCCCGCCGAGCAGGGAGCCCGATGTGGGACTCGATCCCGGGTCTCCGGGATCATGACCCGAGCCGAAGGCAGTCGCTTAACCAACTGAGCCACCCAGGCGCCCCTAAATAAAATCTTTAAAAAAAAAAAAGAGTCACATGCTCCACTGACGGAGTCAGCCTGCCTCCCCTCCCCCCACTTCTTCAATCTGAGACTAATCATTGAGTTTCTAAATCATATAGCTTTAGTTTAAAATGTTGACTTCTTTTTTTCAAGATTTATTTATTTATTTTGGGTGGGGGAGGACAGAGGGAGAGGAAAAGAGAGTCTTAAGCAGACTCTGGGCTGAGCCCACAGCCTGATGTGGGGTTTGATCTCATGACCCTGAGATCAGGACTGGAGCCAAAACCAAGAGTCAGAGGCTCAACCGACTGTGCTATCCAGGCAGCCCTTAAATGCTGACTTGTAGGAGTGCTTGGGTGGCTTAGTTGGTTAAGTCTTGATCTCAGGTCTTGAGAGGTCTTGATCTCTCCCCCATGCATACATAATCCATTTATGACTCAATAAATAGAGCTCCCAGGCATGCCTGGGTCGCTCACTCGGTTAAATATCTGTCTTCCGGGGCGCCTGGGTGGCTCAGTTGGTTGGGCGACTGCCTTCGGCTCAGGTCATGATCCCAGAGACCCGGGATCGAATCCTACATCGGGCTCCCTGCTTGGCGGGAGGCCTGCTTCTCCCTCTCTCACTCCCCCTGCTTGTGTTCCTTCTCTGGCTGTGTTTATCTCTGTCAAATAAATAAAGTCTTTAAAAAAAAATATGTCTTCAGCTGGGGTCATGATCTGCAGGTCTGGGATCGAGCCCCAGCGTCAGGCTCCCTGCTCTGAGGGGAAGCTGATTCTCCCTCAGCATCTGCCCTCCCCTCCCCCTGCTTGTGCCCTTGTTGTCTTACTCTCTCAAATAAATAAATAACATCTTAAATAAATAAACAAACAAATAAATAAAGCCTCACTGATTTCAGACCCAACTGTAGCCTTCCTGGCATTCTCCCACCTTTGAGTAACAGATTTCTTTCCTCCTCCCCAGGACAGAGCATCTGCTCAGCAACAGCTATGGATGGTGGAAGACACACTGGCTGGTCTGGGGGGCCCCCAGAAGCCACCCCCCAACACAGAACCTGACTCCCCATCCCCCCCGCTCCAAGGAGAGGAATCATCAGAGAGGGAGGTGAGACTCACAAGCCTCTCTCCCCATCCCCAGCTTCCTGTCCCATCTGCCCCGGCCCAACTCCTCACCTATGCAACCTTTTTCTCTCTCCCTTTCTTTCTCTCAGCTAACCAACCACAGGGAAGCATTGTAAGCTCCAGAAGCCTTTGTTTCTTTGCTTGTTAGGTTGTGATCACAGTCCAGTGTTGTACTCGAGCCAGCTCAGCTCCCAACACCTCCCAAGAGCCACCTGTGTGCACCTGCTTATTCCGTGTTCTGTGATGTTCTGTTGATAGCTTGTAATTGATCATGGTGGGAATATTCGCACCACAGAGATTGGCGATCGCTACAAACTGGGGCCGTTTTCTCCCCAAGAGACATTTATTCAGCATTTACAAGATACCACTAATCATAAACCCCAACTTGTAGGGTTCTATAAAAGGAAAGATGATGATTTAGAAAGTGTTGGACATGCAGTAGGCCCTCGGGAGGCAAGAGGCGCTGTTCTCCGAGCTGGCTTGAGAGGCTGTGTGCCTTGATCCCTCAGATCATGTATTTGAGAGACTGGGGTTCAGATCCCGGCTCTGCCATCTTTGTGCTATCAGTCATCAACTTTGTTCTTGGAGTCTTGGCTTCCCCATATGTTAAGTAGAAATAATAATTGCCACTTTGTAGGTTTATGGAGGGGATTCGATGAGATACTGCAGGTGAAGGGCTTACGACAGCGCCAGCTGCACAATCATTATAAAACCCTGTGTAAAACAAACAACAACAAAAACCTTTGCTTACAATGCCTCCCCATGTGTCTAAGTGCTTTTCTTACATGTATGGATTCGATCTTTATATCAAAGATGAAATATGGCCCAGAGGGTTCGTGAAGTAACCTGCCCAGGGTCACACAGCTCATAAATGGCAGAGCGGAGATTTGAAACCTGACCAGTTTTCAGGCTGACTCCTATTCGTGCTGTGTCTCAGTCACTGAGTGCCTGAGAACCAGTAAGAATGATGATGATAAGCCTTATTCTCCTCTCCTGACCCCTTCAGAGCCTGCCTGAATCCTTGGAACTGAGCTCAACCCGGTCCCCTGAGTCTGACTGGGGGCGGCCCCCTGGGGGCGACAGAGACCTCTCCAGCCCTCGCTCAGGTGAGCTTCCTGGGCTGGATGGGACCTGCTGGGCATTCCCTGGCCTCACCAAGTCCCGTTCTGCCCTCCCAGGTCTTGGATCTCTGAGGGTTTCCCGGGCTTCCAGCCCCGAGAGTCGGGGCCCGGCTTCGCCACAGCCAGGAACCAAGGTAGGTGGTCCTTCCCTGCGTGCTTATGCGCACCTGTAACCCTTTAACCTGACCACCACCCACTCTGGGCCAACAGCTGGGAGAAAGGAGCTCAGAGATCACACCCCAGGGCAGAGAGAGGGAGATTTGTTGAGTGCTGGGATTGAATTTTGTCTCTGCCCCTTCTAAGCTGCGTGACTTGGGGTCGGTTAGGAAACCTTCCCTCCCGCATGTGCCCATCTGCAAAATGGAGCTCCTAGCAGCCCCCCTCCATGTGAGGATTCAAACTGGATTTCAAACTAAGGTTGAAAATAGTGCATAGGGATGCCTGGGGGGTTCAGTCAGTTAAGTGACTGCCTTGGACTCAGGTCCTGATCCCAGGGTCCTGGGATCTGCCCCTCCCAGTCCCCCCCCTCCCCCAGCTCCTGCTCTCTCTTGCTATGTCTCTCTCAAATAAATAAAATCTTTAAAAAAGAAGAAGAAAAAATTAGTGCTTAGATGTGGTAAGGACTTCATTCATTCATTTGACAAATATGTATTAAATGTCCTCCTCATGGCTGAGGGGCACTGGGGTGGCTCAGTCAGTTGAGCATCCCACTCTTGGTTTGGGCTCAGGTCGTGATCTCAGGGTCATGAAATCGAGCCCCAAGTCAGGCTCTGCGCTCAGCTCGGAGTCAGCTTCAGATTCCCTCTCCCTCTCCCCGTCCTGTTCATGTGCGCGCGCGCGCTCTCTCTCTCTCGCTCTCTCTAATAAATAAATCTTAAATATATATATATATATATATATATATATATATATATATATATATATGGCTGTCCCATAAGGTATCCAGTAGCCACATGGGACTATTTCAATCAAAATGAAATAAAATATAAAAATCACTTGCACTCACTGCATTTCGGGTGCTTGGGTCCCCCTCCCCTTGCCCCCTCCTCCCGCTGTGGCCAGTGGCTATCCTGTTGGACAGAGCAGATGCAGAACACTTCCAGAAAGTTCTCTTGCATAGAGATATTCAGGTGCTACGGGCACAAACGTGAACAAAGGAAAAAAAATCCTTCCCTCATGATTGTGACGTTCTAGTGGGAAGAGGAAAATAATACTCAATTTGCTGTACATTATTTTATACATTATGAGTGCTAAAGAAGTAAAAACCATAACCTCCTGGTGAGGAGGTTTGGGATGGCAGAAGTAGGGGTGCACTTGTAAATGGCTTGGTCTGGGGAGGTCTCATGGTCTGGTGACGTTTCTGCAGCTGCCTGAAGGAGGTGAGGGAGTGAGCCTTGGGTGGAAGAGCGTTACAGGCAAAGGAACAACCTTTGAAGAGGTTCTGTTAGAGTTGGGGAAGCAGGGGGACTGAGCCTGGCGTTTTGCAGGAGCCCCTAGAATGTCTGTGTGGCTGGAACTGAGTAAGCCAGCGAATGGGAGAAGGGTGGAGAGGTTCAAGGTGAACCCCATGGGGGTTTCTGAGCAGCTGTAAGCGGAAGCCGGCGCCCTCTGCTGGCCATGTAGGGAACAAGCTGTGGGGCGAGCACTGAGTGAGGCTAGGGACCCAGTGAGGACAATCCAGGCCAGAGATAATTGTAATTCCCATTAGGTTAGAAGAACTGGAGATGTTGAGAGGGAGGTAGATTCTAATTACACCGCTCTTCAAACTTTATCCAAAGCCCTGGACAAGATGTAATTCAAAATGCAAGAATTTGCAGATTCTGGGGACACTTGGGTGACTCAATTGGTTAAGTGCCTGCCTTTGGCTCAGGTCATGATCCTAGGGTCCTAGGACTGAGCCTCAGGTCGGGCTCCCTACTCATCGACGAGCCTGCTTCTCCTCCTGCTCCCCTGCTTGTGCACTCTCTTTCCCTCCGTCAAATAAATAAATAAATAAATAAATAAATAAATAAAAATGATTAGGCAAAAAATTTGCCGATTCTAGGCTGGTAATAGGATTCGTATGCTGTGTATTATATAAAACATCCAGCGGCATCTGTCTCGATGCCTTAATCAGACACATTGCATTTCTCTAGCCCTATGTATGAATATTCATACTTAAATGGGATTCATTTTCTAAACAACGTCTTGATTTAAATTTGTGGTCTTTAAAAATAGAGCAATGAACAACTAAATAATCGAGTCAGAGTGGAATAAAAGTACATTATAAATATCATGGACTTTTTTTAAAGATTTTAATTATTTTTTATTTGAGAGAGAGAGAGAATACACGTGAACGGAGGATTCCGAGAGGGACAGGTGGACTCCTCACTGAACACAGAGCCCAAAAGCCGGGCTTGATCTCATGACCCTGAGATCATGACCTGAGCCACCTTGGGCCCCAGGAGGTCCGTTTTATTGAGCAAACTAGTTGGAATCTCTTGGTCCCGGATAAACATACAGTGTTGAAGGTCAGCAGTGAACTGTATAGCAGCTAAGGGCAGGGCCTCCCCAAGACGGGCCACTTCGGCATGAAGATTAATCTGAGCTGAAGGTAATTGAGACCCTATGGGCTTGAGAGAAACTTTTGCCCTTCCCTTAACTACACAGAAGAATCTAGATTGGAGGTCTTTCCCAGATGAAGGGTTATTAGCTAAAATAAATTTTTTTTTTTTTTAGCTAAAATAAATATTATCTGAGTGACCCGTCTGCAGCGCAGGGCAGCCATCTAATTACAAAACGTCTCCTCTTAAAAAAAAAAATATGGGGCCGCCTGGGTGGCTCAGTTGGTTGGGCGACTGCCTTCTGCTCAGTTCATGATCCCGGAGACCTGGGATCAAGTCCCACATCGGGCTCCCCGCTCGGCGGGAAGCCTGCTTCTCCCTCTCTCACTGCCCCTGCTTGTATTCCCTCTCTAGCTGTGTTTCTCTCTGTCAGATAAATAAAATCTTTTAAAAAAATATGTGTGTGTGTGTGTGTGTGTGTGTGTGTGTGTATATATATATATATATATAATTTATTTATTTATTTGACAGAAACAGCTAGAGAGGCAACACAAGCAGAGGGAGTGAGAGGGGGAGAAGCAGGCTCCTGCCAAACAGGGAGCCCGATGTGGGGCTCAATGTGGGGCTTGATCCCTGGACTCCAGGATCATGACCTGAGCTGAAGGCAGATGCTTAACGACTAAGCCACCCAGGCGCCCCAACATCTCCTCTTTTATTCATCCTGTGAAGCACTTTCCTTTCCTCTGAAGTCCCAGACACGCTGCCCCTTTCTCCTTGGTTTAGAACAACGTACATAACCTCATTTTGCCTGACTGCCTTTGGAATTTCCACGTCTGTGTGGATTCCCTATATATACGCTATTAAACCAGAATTTCTCCACTTAATACTATCTTTCATCAATTTAACGCTTGGTCCCTTGACGGGGACAGGAATCCTTGCTCCCTGACAAACCATCACTCATTTTACTTTTTCTTCTGTGGGGAGTCATTCCCCTGTGCCCCCAGCGTCCTCACGAGGGGTCATCCTCTTGAATCTCTGAATGTCACAGTAATAAATGCCCACCTGGTGGGTCATTAAGTCACAGCAAGGGTCCAACGTGAGCTTCCTATGTGCACCTGACCACTGTGGGCAGAAGTAATAAGGATGGGCATCATCCCCTTACCAGACCCAGATCTGATTGCCTGAGGACTTTGGGACAAGGACATCCTGTACTTTTCACCTGTAGCATCATTTTTAAAAAAGATTTTATTTATTTATTTGACAGACAGAAATACAGCTAGAGAGGGAACACAAGCAGGGGGAGTA
Organism: Spilogale gracilis; assembly: GCA_004023965.1. Classification (NCBI taxonomy): domain Eukaryota; kingdom Metazoa; phylum Chordata; class Mammalia; order Carnivora; family Mephitidae; genus Spilogale; species Spilogale gracilis. The sequence continues at coordinate 12,407 of PITA01001879.1, read as the reverse complement.
AGAGAGGGGAAAGCGGGCTTCCCGCTGAGCAGGGAGCCCGATGTGGGGCTTGATCACAGGTCTCCGGGATCATGACCTGAGCCGAAGCCAGTCGCTTAACCAACTGAGCCACCCAGGCGCCCCTGTAGCGTCATTTTATTTTATTTATTTATTTTTTAAAGATTATTTATTTGGGAGAGAGAGAGCTAGCAAGAGAGAACACGAGTTGCAGGGTGGAGAGGCAGAGGGAAAGGGAGAAGCAGACTCCCAGCTGAGCAGGGAGTTGGATGCAGGGCTCAGTCCTAGGACCCTGGGATCACGACCTGAGCCAAAGACTGATGTTTAACCATCTGAGCCGCCCAGGTGCTCCTTTTTTTTTTTTTTTTAATCTCCATACCTAACATGGGTATGGGGCTAGATCGAACTCATGACCAGGATCAAGCCTTGCCTGCTTTTCCAACTGAGCCAGCCCAGGCAGCCCCTGCTACAGGGTCATTTAAAACATTCTCGGAGCCCCTAAGCCCTGTGCTCCTATTTGCTTGTGAGCTCTCGGAAGGGACCAATATATCTGTTGCTTCTTTTCACTGTAACCCACGGGGCTCTTTGGCTCATTCTCCCAGCTTCAGAGATCAATGAAACTGGAAGTCACCAGTAACAAAAAAAGCAAGAAACTCTCAAGGGATGGGTGACAGAGGGTGTGCTGGGACTCAGGTGATCACATCACCAGGTGGCTATTGGCTCCAAGTTTAGGAAAACATGTCAGGTTTTAGATTTTTTGGGGGGCATGGTAGATAGGATTGCAGATGTGAGATTTGGGGACTGATTTTGAGGGTGAAGCCAGCAAGCCTCTAATTTCCTGGCACATTAGAGGTGGGGTGTGGGGAGTCGGGAATGATGACAGGGATCTTGGCCTGGGGCCCCAGGAGAGTGCAGTCACCCTACAGGAGGTGAGGCAGGTCAGGGGTGGGGAGGAAGGTTTGAATATGCTGTTGAATTCTAAACTTCATGTTTGCAATTATTCTCAATTATCCTCATGGGTGCTGTTATGGGCCCTAGCCTCGTGAGTACTGGGCTTTGCTGGGCACTGGGATTGGTGAGCTGATTCAGGCTGAATCTCAGGCTTTGAGTAGCTCAAGGCAAAAACACAAGGCAGCTCCCAGACTCAGCCTGGGCATGTTGGGAATGGTTTCCTGGAGGCAGAGAGACTTTGAAGAATGAGAATTTGCCAAATAGAGAATTTACCAGGGAAACAGCTGGTGCAAGTGTCCTGGCTTTAGAAAGAAGCCAGGATCTCTGCTAGCCTAGGGGATGCCTTTTTTGTGAGTTTGGAGACTAGGGCCTCCTCTGGGAGGGCAGAGCATGACTTGGTCAGTGGAGGGCTCAGCTCTTGGGCAGTGAGCAGCCCATATATCTGCACAGGGTCTCTCAGGAGCACAGAACTCTGGTCTCCAGAATCCCATCAGCCAACGGCAGGGTTGTTCAAGTCACATAAACAAACATCTCCTGACACTTCTTAAATGCTGGGCTGAATCCCATTCTAGTCCCTATTTTCAAGGACATACACCTTTTAAAAAAATATTTTTTATTTATTTATTTGAGAGAGAGCACAAACAGGGGGAAGGGCAGAGGAGGAGGGAGAAGCAGACGCCCCACTGAGCAGGGAGTCAGACACAAGGCTCAATTCCAGGACCCTGGAAGGCAGACACTCAATGGCTGAGCCCTCCCAGGTGCCCCTTGATCGAACATTTGAAAGCATGTCTGGTGCTTCCTTATTATCGCAGATATAAAGCAGTCCATCCTTTCTGGGGAGGAGAGGAACTTCTTAAGTCTCAGTGGTGTGCCTGCAGGATGAGGACAGTCCGGGTTGCTTCAACCAGGGTTGAACCAACCACGTGGTTCTGGGGACTATGGCTGTTTACAGTTCTGGGGTGGTCGTCTGTCATGAGTTGCAAGGATTTCAGAGCTGAGCAAGGACAGTGATATGACGGAGAGGTGGTAGAAGTGACACACGCGGGTTGTACTTGGTCCACACCGGGGCAGCATGGCCAGTTTGAGGAGTCCCTCACATACTCCAGAGGTCACCGCCTGGAAGCTTCTTCGATGGCGCGTCTCTGGGTCAAAGAGCTCCTAAGGGCAGCAGCCACTTGCGGTTTTTGTAGCTGCAAGTTTATCTTATCTGTGGCCAGCAGACATGGGACACTGTTTCCTGGAGTCCCTGTCAAAGCAGGCTGTGCATGATGACAGTTTACCTGCCTCTTGGGCTATGTCTAAAACAAGTGGATATGTGAAACTTGGAGTCTGGTGATGGCTGCCTTGAGGCCATCATTTTCCAGCAGGTGGGCCGTGACTCGCGATGGCCCAGATCAGAGCAAATCAGAGTAAATGGCGGTGTTTGGCCCTGTGCTAGGCAGCCTAGCCAAGCCGGCTTGAATCAAGAATCTCCTATAGCTAGAGGTTGCAACTAAGGGTTCTCTTCTCTCCGGTTTTGTTTGTTGAGACGAGTGGATTGTCTTCGGGTCGTAGGCTAGAAGTCCAAAATCACGCTCCTTGGGAAGGTAGCCAGGGAGGGGTCTGTTCCCAGGCATCTTGGCTGGTGGCAAGGGAATTTCAGGTGTCCCCTGGCGTTCTTGCTGTATGCATCTGCATCCACATAGCCCCCCTTTCCTGAAGGATGACACAAGTCTGCGGCCCAAGATCTCCGTCGGCCTGCTTCCTGCTGGAATGACAGCCTTCCTGCGTTTTGTTCCCAGCCTGTTCCCTTCAGTTCAGGCTGATGGCATTTCCGCTGAGCTGATCTCCCAGTTCCACACGTCATGTGCCTAGTATCTCAGTAAACGGGGTGGCCAGCCACACCCTTGGGTTTTTCTCCAGAGTTCTGGTTTCCTTTGAGTGTCTTTTTTTTTTCTTCTTCTTCTTCTTCTTCTTTGATTTATCTCTGTCCTCCCGCGTTTTAAGTTCCTAAGGCCAGAGGGCCATGATGGAGGTGTCGGTGAGGCCGTGCTCCCTCCAAAAGGTGCTGGTTCTGTTTCAGGCCTCGGTCTTAACTTCTGGAATGTCCTTGGCTTGTGGCCACCTCCCTTGACTTACTGAATGGCACTATGACGCTGTCCCTGTGTGTCATCCATCTGGTTTCAGGAGTGAGAGAGAGCTCACAAAGCCCTTTCATAGGCCAACCCAAACAGGTCCTCTTAACAATTTAGTGAATGCCTCTCATTCCTCCTTTTGTTGAGTCTAAGCTGACTCGGAGTTGACAGCTCGGCTTCTCACTACCAGGGCGAGGAAGCTGGGCATGTCCAGGACCTGTGCGTGTTTGTTGGGGCAGCTGATGGAAAGGAGGCCAGAGACGTGGGGAGGGCCTCCAACACCTTTGTCTGGAGAGTGCTTGAAGGCCTGGGAGTACGGCCTCAGCTCTGGCTGCCGAAAGATCCCTCTGAGTTTAGTGATGAACTTACTGGAAAGGGCAAGACTGGAGGCTGAGAGGTTCAGGGAAGAGAGAAAGAGGAGGTCTAAGGTTGGGGCCTCAAATGTTTCTCATCTCCCCAGGCCCCCCTTGCCCGGCCTCGGATGAGTGCTCAGGAGCAGATGGAGAGAATACGCCGAAACCAGGAGTTTGGACGACCCCTCCCTCGCCCGGCCTCCCCACGACTTCTCACTCTGGGGAGGACGCTGTCCCCTGCCAGACGCCAGCCTGACACAGAACCAAGGGTGAAGGAACAGAGGGTGCCAGGTGGGGTGGTGGGGTGGTAGTGGATCTTCTGCTCCTAGTGCGAGCCTCAGTTTCCCCTCCTATAAAATGGGCATTTCTTTCCCTCTTTACCCAGAGCTGGGATTCCAGGTTCACCCCAACATGTCCCTGTGCTGCTGATGGCTCCCCCAGTGGGGTGCAGGGTGGAGAAGGCAGAGACCTCTTCACTTCAGCCATGGTTTTCCTTCAGAATGGGGGTCACAGGTCTGGACTGTGGGCCCCACTTTTTTGTTGTTATTGTTACTACTGTTGTTACTGTTGTTATTAAAGGGGGAAACAATGAGCAAGTAAGGAAATGATTATATTCATACTGTCACAATGTGGAGAGCGTTCCAGATCTAAAGATAACAATGTCTCGAGCCCATGGTTTCATCTGAGACTTTTCTAGGGAGTAATTAGACAAGTCATAGGTGGGGTGATTTTATAGCTGGGATTATTTTTGTAATCAGGAGGCATCTAAGCTGACCACCAAATATTTATCTCTCTGTCTAGTTAGTTTTAGGGGGACAAGCAGTTTAGCTAATTCTTTATGAGCCACAAATTGTGAATTTGGCCTTGTCATAGGTAAATTGGGGGGTGGTCATCTGTCAGTTCCTGTGGAAGTTATATGAAGGAAGAGAGGTTCTGTGGTAAGCCACTTCCCCTAAGGCAAAAGGATGTGTGTTGGGGGTCAGGGGTTGGATTTTCTTAATGCTTGCTGTTTCCCAGGAATGCATGTAAAGTTAAACATTGTCTCTGGGGCAATTTCAGTCTCTGAGCTCCCTTCATTTCACCCTCAAAATGAGAATGTGGGGACTTCCAGGTGAGGAGGAATTTTAATGCCCCAATTCCTTTTCAGCCTGTCCAGGGACATGCAGGAGCCCCCAAATGGCTCAGAAGCTCTGGATCCTGGAGCAGGTAAAGGATTGGACAGAGGGGCAAGAAGCAGGAAATCAATTTGCCAAGGGGAAAGCATTATTATTGCTGTCTTTTGAGTATTAAAGTACAGACTGTAGAACCATTTAGAGATGCCTGACTTCCTGGGGCATAGGAAAGCACCTAGATCCGCATGAGAACTGTAGTTTTTCTGGGTGGATATCAAACTCCGCTCCTGCATCAGGAAAGCCGGTGAAATTTAGGGAGGACTAGACTACAAATCCCACAATGCATGCAGGCTTTTGGGGGGAACACGGCCTAGGGACTATAATTCCCAGAAGGACACACATGGCACATCCTTACTGGCTAATTTAGACTTCCCCCAATCTCTTTTTTAATCTTTAGTCCCAGGAATACCACCCCTTATTTGCCAGCAGCCGAAGGGCATCGGGAGCGAGTCCTCAGCCTCTCTCAAGCTCTGGCCACTGAGGCGTCGCAGTGGCACAGAATGATGACAGGTGAAGACGGGCTGGGGACCCTGGACTCTTGGGTTTTGGGGAAAAGGGAGCCAGAATCCTTGATTCTGGTCGGAGGGTTGTGAGAGCTGCTGGGATCCTATGTCTGTATGGGGAGAGTGGCATAGAGGGTTTGGGAGTTCCAGATCCCAGACAGGAGGGGACCGGGGTTCAAGACTCCTGGGTCTGAGGGTGGGAGTGGGGACCCAGACCTCTGGGTCTGAGGGAGGAGGGGATTGGGGGCTAGACTCCTGCGTCTGAGAGGAAAGGCCCTGGGGGTCCGGACTCCTGTGTCCCAAAGTTTGCCATTCTCACTACCCACTCGTGCCATCCAGGTGGAAACTTGGACTCCGGAGGAGACCCTCTTCCCCCTGCGCCACTGCCTCCGTCAGACCCTAGCCCCCAGGTGACCTCACCATCCAGATCTCCAGTGGCTAATTCCAGTTCGGCCGGGTTCTCCCGCGGAGGTGGTGGGCGCGGCGAAGGCCCCGCCTCCTGGGAGCCCACGTGGGAATCCGGGAGCGCCCCTCCTACAGGGACCCAAGATGAGGGGGCATGGCCTCTGCGAGTCACGCTGTTGCAGTCCAGCTTCTGACCCGCCCGAGCGACGCAGCCAATCGGAGTGTGAGGGCGTGGCCCGGAGGGACCGCCCCGCGACCTAGAGCCACTAAGGACGCCTGAGGGCGTGATCTGGTCTCCTCGGTAGCCGGGGGAGGAAGACATTTGCACGGCCAAAGTTTGGTTTTCCCGGCACTTGTCCAAATTCGGATTAAAACTTTGAACTTTTAGTCAATAGCTTTCTCTCTGTGTATTTGGGGTTGTGACGCTGGGGTCTCTTCGGGACTCCTGTGTCCTGAGGGTCTGGAAATGGAGAGAGCTGGGGCCTGGATTCTTGGGTCTGACGCCTGGGGGGACCGGACGCCTGTAAATCCCGAGTCTGGGGAAGGAGGGGATGGAGGGGCGGACTTCTGGGTCTGAGGGAGGAGGGGGCCGGGGCCAAACTTGCAGGCTTCTGGCCTTCCTGGCAACGCCCCCAGGGCCGGGCTTCCAGGATCCAGCCCCTATTTAATGGTTCTGCTCCGCGACCTCACCCGAGTTTGGAAGTGGAAAGCAGCACAGAAAGAGTGAGAGGGAGAGACAGACAGAAGCAGAATGGCAACGGGAACGCGCTATGCCGGGAAGGTGGTGGTTGTGACAGGGGGCGGGCGCGGCATAGGAGCCGGGATCGTGAGAGCCTTTGGTGAGTAGGGGTCTGGCGACTCAGTAATATTGGAGCCCAGGAAACGGGATCCTGGGAACTAGTGGGTGTGGGATCCTCAGTACTAGAGCCCAGGATTCTTATTAAAACCAATTTGCAATGCTAATGAAGGGGTAGGCAGTGTTAGCCTGGGGCATGAGCTTTTGGCGGGTCCCCAAAAATAGTTCCTCCCTTTCTTTAGGACTCAGTTATTGTATGTACAAAGTGAGTGGTTGGGGAATGGCGCTTGCAGGCTTAGGGTTTATTCTGGAATCCAGGGAAGAGGGGCTCAGGAACCCCAGTAGGCACCTGGAGTGGCCAAGGAGAATATGTGTCAAGTTTTCTGCCCTTTGCTCTAGAGGATTATCATGAGACTTTGGGGTCACGAGGGGAATGTTCGGGATGATGGGCCCCTGCTCCAGGTGGCCACAAGAGGACAGCAGAGGCCTATGCCAAGGTCTGTCCAGGGAGCTAACCTTTTCTTCTATTCTCAGTGCAAAGTGGGGCCCAAGTAGTTATCTGTGACAAAGATGGTGAGTGTCCCTCAGACCCAGGTGCTCTGGCCCCCAGTCCCCTCCAACTCAGGAGTCCAGACCCCAGCCCCTCCTCCCTCAGACTCAGGAGTCCAGACCCCCAGCCCCTCCTCCCTCAGACCCAGGAATCCAGGCCCCCAGCCCCTCCTCCCTCAGACCTTGGAGCCCAGACCCCCAGCCCCTTCTCCCTCAGACCCAGGAGTCCAGACCCTCCAGCCCTTCTCTTCCTGCAGAGTCTGGGGGCCGGGCCCTAGAGCAGGAGCTTGCTGGAACTGCCTTTCTCCTCTGTGATGTGACTCAGGAAGAAGATGTGAGGGTGAGCTCTTCTCGTCCCTGCCTGGTCACCAAGTTTTAGGCTCAGCCTCATTTCTGGGCTTTCCCTGTTGGCCAGGTTCTGTCTCCTGGGAAGGTTCTTCTTTATCTCTCACTACTTCAAGGCTCTTGTCATACCCGTCACAGATATTGGAACAAAAAACCCACTCATAGTGGATCTCCTTCCAGAAGAATTTTCCTCTTCTGCCTCTGGGTTTCTAACTCTTTCCTTCAGTCAATGTCTCTCTGATGTGCGCCCCCTCACCCCAACCCGAATCCCAGGTCTCTGCCAAGTGAATATGACAACCCTTCTGGACTCTGGCAACCCTGACTTTTTGTCCCTCTTCTCCTGCCATGCCAGGTGATTTGGGGGAGTCCCCCACTTCCTGGAGTTCCTGTCCCCCTTGGCTGTGATCCAGCTTCCCTCTCCCCACCTGGCTTTTGGGAGTCCAGGTTCCTCAAGCCTGGGTGCTGGCACTGCTCTCTTACAAGACATCTTTGTCCTCAGGCCCTCATTTCTGAGACCATCCGCCGTTTCGGCCGCTTGGATTGTGTGGTCAACAACGCTGGCTACCGTGAGTTGTGAGGCCCACTGGCCGTTCTCCGTTGCTTTCAATCCACCTCCCAACTACCCATCGCTTCCTTCCCCCACCTCATTTTCCCCTTTGTCTTCCCCAACCCCTTCTCCATACCCTTGGAGGGACAGTGTAGCTTTGGGATCCGCAGCTCCCGGCTGTGGTCATCCCTGCTGGGTGCCCCCAGACCCATGCCCTCTCCTCTCCGTGCTGCAGTTCCTATAGTTCTAGAATGGGAATGATAGTAACTATCATCATGATTGAAGAGCTGTTGTGAGCATTGAATAAGGTGAACTACTCAGCCTCATAATTAGCAGAACCATCTTGGGCAAACAGCTTCCAGAAGTCTTGTGGTCTCAATTTGCTATCCATGAAGTAACGTGGATGGCCCTTCTCTTTGCTGATGACTATGAAGTGACCCTCACGCATGCAGTTTATAGGTCTTAGTGTGGTGGCTTGGAAGGGAAAATGCCATCAGTTTAATGACTATCCTTCCTTAGAATCTGTCATGCTGGTAAACCAGGGCTCAGAGAGGTGAGCTGTTTGGACTGAGGTCACACAGCAAGGCGGTGATAAGAGAGACACTCCCTTCTATTATCCTCCCCGTACTCATTGGCTAGGCAATTTTAAGCAAGTGGCTCACCCTTTCTGCTTTTTCCTCCTTAAATTGTTGTAAGGGTCAAAGAGATGGTGAATACTAGTTCATCCTTTCTCTCCGTGTTCTTTGTACATTCAAGAGATATTTAATGAGCCCTTACCATGTCCCCAGTTCTTTCCTAGAGAGGGAGCACTGGGAAATGAATGAAATTGACAAAACATTCTTGTCTTCTTGGGATTCACCCCTTGGAGGAAGGAAATTGATAAGAAAGGATACAGTTAAGCCTCCTTGTTTGTGGTTTCCCTATTGGTGAAATCACTAACTCACCAAAAAAATACCTTTGTAGCCCCAGCCTGGTACTGACTGCTTCCTAGGGGTTTGCGTATTTTCGAGGAATGGGAGTGGCGAGAAAAATCCCAGTTGCCAGAAGCACCTGTTCTCAAACAAGGCGTAGCTCTGTCTGATGGTTTCAGAGGATGGAGCTGCCCTGGGGCCAGCTGGATGGGTTAGCATCCCCACGCTGGCAGCCTCTAATGGCTTAACACCTCTGAGCCTTGTTTCCTTGTTTGCAAAATAAATAAAATAGAGTCTCCTGGTCCAAGTTGTTTTGAGGATTTTACTCTCATATGCAGATATCTATAAAGTATATATGTATGAGACTAGCAAGTCCAAGGTCAAGATGCCAGCAGATTCGTGTCTGGTGAGGGCCTGCGTCTTGCTATGTTCTCACAGGGTGGAGAGGACAAGGGGATCTCTGGGGTCTTTTTTCTGAGTGCACGAATCCCATTCAAGAGGGGGTCCATCCTCGTGACTTGAAAATCCCCTCCTATAGACCTCACCTCCAAATGCCATCACATTGAAGGTTAGGATTTCAACATATGAATGGGGGGGATGCGGGGGATGCATATAGTCCATAACGTTTATATATTAATATATAATACATACCTATTTCTCTTGGGAGCAATGGATGAATATTCACTAAGAGAGTGGTCACTGGAATTTTATAGACTTGAATAATAGGTTCGACTCTATGTACTAGTATGTTTGGTGGTGATAAAGGCTATGAAGAAAAATAAAACCAGGGCGCTGGCTGGTTCAGTCAGTGGAGGTTGCGACTCTTAAACTCCCGGGTTGTGAGTTTGAGTCCCATATCAGGCGTAGAGCTTACTTTAAGGGGGGAAAAAAAAAAAGCTGTATAAGGTCTAGAAAATGGCCGAGGCTGTTTTTAACAGAGGATCCAGGGCGGGTTCTCTGAAGATGTTTGAACAGATCCCTGGAAGAAGCCAGGCCACAAGCCCTGGGTCCCTGGGGAAGAATAATCCAAAATTCCCTCAACTTTCTGGCCGCCATCTTGTTTTCTTCCTCCTCTTATCTCCTAAAACCTTAGGAGTATTCAGGGTACATTCCTCCCACTGCCTGTCTTTCCTCCTTGTTCCATTCCCCTATCTTTCCAGCTCCTTTTCTTCTGAACATTGATTTTTCTGTCCCTCTAACCATTACCCCTCCCCCCCCCAATTCCTCCTATTTATTTTACAAATACATCATGGGACTAAGTGTCAGACACAAATATGGACTCATGAAAAAGAAATTCTTTTTTTTTTTTTTAAGATTTTATTTATTTAACAGAGAGAAACACAGCCAGAGGGGGAACACAAGCAGGGGGAGTGAGAGAGGGAGAAGCAGGCTTCCTGCCAAGCAGGGAGGCCGATGTGGGACTCGATCCCGGGTTTCCGGGATCATGACCTGAGCTGAAGGCAGTCGCTTAACCAACTGAGCCACCCAGGCGCCCCAAAGAAATTCTTCTAAGATTTTATTTGTTTTTTATTTTTTAAATATAAATTCAGGGGCGCCTGGGTGGCTCAGTGGTTAAGCCTCTGCCTTCGGCTCAGGTCATGGTCCCGGAGTCCTGGGATCGAGCCCCACATCAGGCTGCCTACTTGGCCGGAACACTGCTTCTCCCTCTCCTACTCCCACTGTTTGTGTTCCCTCTCTGGCTGTGTTTCTTTGTGTCAAATAAATAAAATCTTAAAAAACAAAAACAAAAACAAAATAAATATAAATTCAATTAGCCAACATATAGTATAAGATTGTATTTTTTTTTAAGATTTTATTTATTTATTTGAGAGAGAGTGAGTGAGAGAAAGCATGAGAGGGGAGAAGGTCAGAGGGAGAAACAAGACTCCCGATGTGGGACTCAGTCCTGGGACTCCAGGATCATGACCTAAGCTAAAGGCAGTGGCTTAACCAACTAAGCCACCCAGGTGCCCTAAGACTGTATTGTTAAGTAATTTCTACATCCAGTGTGGGGGCTTGAACTCACAACCCCCAAGATCAAGAGCCACTTGCTCCACCGACCCAGATAGCCAGGTGCCCTGACTTGGGAAATTTCCTATTTTTCTTTTTAAGTAAACTCCATGCCCAACATAGGGCTTGAACTCACAACCCTGAGATCAAGACCTGAGATCAAGTGTCAGATGCTGTGCCCACCAGGCCACTCAGTGCCCCCAGATTTGGGAAACTTCTAAGCCCAAGAGCAAAGTGTCATCTTCCGGGCACCTGGGTGGCTCAGTGGATTAAAGCCTCTGCCTTCGGCTCAGGTCATGATCTCAGGGTCCTGGGATCCAGGCCACATCGGACTCTCTGCTCGGCGGGGAGCCTGCTTCTTCCTCTCTCTCTACCTGCCTCTCTGCCTACTTGTCATCTCTCTCTCTCTGTCAAATAAATAAATAAAATCTTTAAAAAAAAAAAAAGTGTCATCTTCCTTTTGTAGATAGGGGGACTGAGGCACAGAGAGGCAAAGTGACTTGCCCAGAATCACACAGCCAGGAAGTGGCAGGGGCTCTTACAGGAAGTCAGGCCTTCTGGCCTGAGGTGGCTTTTTTAATTCACTGTTACACAATGTCCCTTCCTTTTCACAATCCCTGACCCTCCTGTCGGCATCCTCCCCATCCTATTTCTTCCCTGTTCTCTGTGTCACTTCCTCATTCTCATTCTCTCTGCCTCTCTTTCCCCCACCCTTAGATCCGCCTCCGCAGTGGCCAGAGGAGACCTCTGCCCAGGGCTTCAGGCAGCTGCTGGAGCTGAACCTGCTGGGGACATACACCCTGACCAAGGTGAGGACTGCAAGCCCAGCTGCCAGGCCAGGGGCTTCCTGATGGTGAGATTGTCAGAACCCATTATTTTCCTCTGCCTTGATTTAACCCAATGGCAAAAGGATTCCATTCTTTGTAGCAAGTAGGTGGAGGCAAATCCCAACGTCCAGCCAAAGCTTAACTATGTGGCTACCCCGCTCAGTACCCTTAGGGACCTTCCAGAACCTTCCAGAGTGGTGTGCTGCTAGTGTTGGGGGATGTTAGGAACAGGGGACCAGGGGTTGAGGCAGGGAGTCCGTGAAGGCACTTACAGCTTTGCCACCCTGAGAAGCTCTGGGGAACAAAGAACGTCTACCCCCCCATCTTGCCCCCTGAATCTTCCCATAAAAGTCTCCTACTTAGCATCTTCAGAGTGGCCTCTCCTTCCCAACCATCCTTGCTTCTGTAGCACCCGGTGTGCGCCCACGTGCCTATCTGTTCTCTGTAACAGCTTGTTTATTTTCATCAGAGCACATTATAATTCATTCAAAAATTATTTGCTTAGTACCAGCTGTGTGTACTGAGCAGGGGACATCCTTGTTCTTGGGCAGCTGACACACTAGTGCGGGGGTGGACAGGCAGTGAGCAAGTAAATAGAATATAATGTCAGGGAGTGACAAATGCCAGGCACAAGAGTGATGGGCAAGTGTAAATACTGTTTTAGAAAAGCTTTTTTTTTTTAATTTTTAAAAGATTTTATTTATTTACTTGACAGAGAGAAACACAGCTAGAGAGGGAACACAAGCAGGGGGAGTGAGAGAGGGAGAAGCAGGCTTCCCACCGAGCAGGGAGCCAGATGTGGGGCCAGATGTGGGGCCAGATGTGGGGCCAGATGTGGGGCCAGATGTGGGGCTCGATCCCGGGTCTCCAGGATCATGACCTGAGCCGAAGGCAGTCGCTTAACCAACTGAGCCACCCAGGCGCCCC